>BQNB010009341.1:0-57593 GCA_026074375.1 Tanacetum coccineum | reverse complement strand
CTTATAAAAATACACGCCTAAAAAATTATAACGAAGAACACAAATATTATTAGTTATTTTCAAAGTTGCAAAAATCGTGAATTGGTAGTCGGGTGGTCGACCCCCTTGTAGCTTGTAATTGGTCTAGAAGAGATTAATCGAATTGACATGTGTAGCCATTTTTGGTGTTTCCGGCGAGTTTTGGGTATTTCTGGCAAAATTTATTTAAAAAACAACTTGTAATAGATATAAACAACTAATATGAGTGATTAAAACAAGTTTACCATGTGCTTTGGTATTTTGATGAGGTGTAAATTTATACATTTTTTGGGGTCATTTAACCCCCAAAATCATGCAAAAATGCTCAAATATTGTACTTAATTGTTTTTTTTGTTATTTTAGCATTTGAGAACCACTTGGAGGAAAAACACATGACTTGGGCTTGATCCAGAAAGAAACTGGACAAAAACATGATTTTTCAAGCCGGTGACTTCCATCCTGATGCCCTTACCAAAAGTGCACAGAAAGTGAAGTTTTTGATAAAAAGTGTGACTTCTCAGGATGTGGAGACGACGTCAAAATTTCCTACAAACACCGTCAGGATTAAGCAGCGACGACGTCATCAAGACTTGAGACGACATCAGAATAGCCGACTCAAAGAAGTCCTTAGAAGATTTGACGGTCTGTGCGTGAATTTACTTTTGGGAGGGAGCGTGTCTAACAGGTAACACCCGACTAGGTTGTCACATAGAATGCAGACTTGACCAACCCGCTGTTGAATTAGGGGAATACTTACACATTACACTAACGAGGGTGACAGGCAATAGAATTAGAGAGAGACTAACTAGGGAGTAGTGCATGATTAGGTGAGCATATTTTTTCAACCATACGAGTTTTCCACGCATGAACTTTTCCACACATTAACTTGCTAGGTCGTACATCTGATTCTAAAATCCTATTATTAGGGTTGATGCGCAAGTGAAGATAAGACATTTATTTGTTTCTTCGTGTTCTATGGTTTGTATGAATTGATAATGAAAGCTGGTTTTCTGGATTCGGGAGGAGGGGGTGGAAAGAAGAAGCAGAGTAACAATAATGTCTCGTTTGGACGGGGTTGGATTCTGGTTCAACTTCGTTAATGGATGCTACTGGTACTATTCATATGGGTACGGGTTCGGCTAGCAATTCAGGAAATGGTGGCAGACGCGTCTTAATTCGACTAGTGATGGTGTCATGCTTATTTTAACACTAAATTCTGGTAAGTCTAGTTGGTATGCTAATGTTAGTAGTAAACCAAGTAGGACGAAAGTGAATTTTTGTATTTTGTTCACACCGGTGGGTAATGTGATTGATCTGGTTGTCTCGGTGGAGTCTATTAGAGCTATAAGCGAATGATTTGCTAATACCGCATATGGTTTCTTCTTGGGTAAGCGAGTAACCTACCCTGTAAATGCTAACTATGTTAGAAACACTTGGGGTAAATATGGTCTGGTTGGATCAATGTTTAACTCGTCTACCGGGTTATTCTCTTTCTGATTTAGCTCTATGGATGGTGAAGTTTTCTATAAATCACACAAACATAGAATTCGTATATAGAAGAGAAGAGAAAAATGATTGTGGAGGTGTTTAGAAGATATTTATTTCAAAGGCTTTCTTACATATACATAACACACACTCACACACCTTCTCTATGTGTAGAGAGGGGCTTATATATCATCTTATGGCCAGCCATGGGCCTTCCATAGGCTTCCATGGGCCGGGCCTTATTCTATTACATAGATTAGCCTATTGAACTATTACAAGGCTTGTGACGTTGAGATCTCATAAATGATCATCTCTACTTGAATTCTTAACAATCTCCCCTTAAGGGTTGATCATAGAGATCTCTCCTTGTGACCTTGATCGTTAATCTTTGAAGCTTCTTGTCTTGATCTTGAGTCTTTCTTGTGTAATAGTTGAGCTAGTAACATTTGTTCCAATCATGCACATGTGATCTTGATCTTGATCTTGATCTTTTCTTTGTCTTTGTCTTTGTCTTTTGACTTTGCCTTTGAGATCTTTCATCATTACTTGATCATCTTGACTTCGGACCAACATGCTCATACCTTTCTTCATCTTGAAAGCTTGTCTCATCATCTTTCTTGAAATTTGATTGTGTCGTCATGTAGGTTGTTATTCTAGTTATCAAGTTTTATTATTTATTTTATGCCGACTATACCTAAAAACAACACTCTAACAGGCAGTGTACCCGGTCAGATGTAGCTTCGTTGGTAAGTAGGGTGTCGATCACTAAGAGCGAGAGCGTTAATTCTTAAGTCTACTAGTATTTTAGTTATCTATGTTAGTACTAAATTAATCTAATTTATGTTAAACCTAAGCTAATGATAAGAGAGGGTTTCAGCCTGAGAGACTGGCACAGTTTTGGGTGTCTAATCTAGGGTTTTGATGACAATAACACACACAAGCTGATAGACAGAAGATAAAAAAGCGGTCAAGCCTAATGTAAGGAAAACGTATTAGCCAGTTTAATATAATAATATGCCTTGATTGTCTATTCGTGCAATGATTGTATTAATTCGTTGGTGGTATATCATTCCAAAGTTAGGTGGATCTTCTCCCTAGACTCGAGGTTTGTCGCTAGTTAATCCTGTCACAATTAACCAAAACCCGCATAAAGCTCACACCGTTGATTATAATCTATCTAGGAAACTATATTGGTGGTTATATTGAATCCTAGCTCATGAAGGCTTTACCAACTTACTGCTTAATGGAAATTCATATACTAGTAGTCCACGCCCACTTAACTACCTATGGAAACAGGACGTTATGTGTAAATCTAAGTCACAGGCTTAGTCTACCTATCCACTTAACCATAGATTAAAACATGGCTTTCTATTGGTGATCCTATTATTCTAGCTATATAAATAAGTGTTATATATTTCTATCCCGGACTCTTAGCCTATGCCTACACAACACCGAAATTGCAGCGCATTAAATATGTAGGACTAGACCCAGTTGAATGATAGATAAAATACATAATTAAGCACATAAACGGGTATGAAGTGATAAACATAATCAACATGCAACGAATAAAGAACAATCGATATAAAAACAAATCAAAACATTATATTATCATAAACATGGCTAATACCTAAAGGTATTAGCCGATAGTCATTGTAACAATATTATTGGAGAGGTTGGATGGTTTTAGCTATTAAACTAAATAATAATCTAAACTACTGGTGATAACAATATTATAAAAGATTGTGTTTATTTAATCATGTATTACTCCCTAGATTGCTTCTCCTAGTGTTGTTGCTTTGTCACACTTGTGATGATCTATGTAATTATTTCCTAAGTCATGAACGAATTACACGAACCCGCCGTCTATTTATTATTCCGTTAAGGCAATGCACAAGCAAGGTAGTATGAAGACTATTACATGGCCCTTAAGGGTATATTAAATACATGTGATATATATTAAGAGTGGATCAATAATATTAGGGGGCAAGGTAGTATGAAGACTGTTACCCGATGGTATTCTTTCTAGACAATCATGTTTCCCTAGACATATCAACATTGATATAGACAAAAGCTGGTTTTCTAAGACCTAACATGCACATCCATCACAAGAAGCAACACCACTAAGATCTACATTCTAGGTTTCATACAATCATAAATAAACACAATAGGAGGTTTAGCCTAGCATGTTATAAGTAAAGTAAGAACATAGATGAATCAAACAACACATAGACATATTGAATGATTAAATAAACCTTACTTGATTAAACATGAGTTGGAGGAAGTACAATAGGGTTTTTAGCCCTAAAATCGTCCCTAACATCTGCTAAACAAACTAGGGTTCATACCCTATTTTTATTCTAAAGTTACACACTCAAAACCCTAAATTCGGGTTTGTATTTATAAGAAAATCGTTGCGACGACATCGCGTTTTAATCGTGACTTCGTCGTGAAAAAGAATGTTCTAGATAATGGGCTGGGTCGTGATCTCTGACGCCGTCTTGGAATCTTGTGACGCCGTCGTGGGATGCGTTATGACGGCGTCACGTAGAAACTGTGACGCCGTCTCCACCTACTGAGAACATATTCTTGAGAAATGTTGTTGTAGGTCCGTAGTCTTGTCTGTTTCTTCTCCAAATAAGTCCAAGTCACGTGTAATTCTTTCAAATGAGAAATAACTAAAAAGGAACGATTAAGTACATATTTTGGGCATAAATGCACGATTTAGGGGGTTAAACGACCCTGAAAAAGTGTATAAAATGACACCTCATCAGTTGTAGTTCTTAGTGTCACATGCAGAAGACGTTGTGGATAATCGCAAAAGGTGATGAATATCTCATACTTTGCTTGATAAGTATTGAGTTTCTCTATACTATTCTTCCAACATTAGTGCAAGCTTAAGTCACAAGAACGGGGAATTCTACTTCAGTTTCAAGTTTGGTATATCGGGTTTACTCCATCAGTGGTCACTTCAAATAGCCTACAAAACGGTTGGTAAAAAGATAGTCAGAGAGAGTTTATGAGTAGAGATTTTATCAGCAGTTGATTCTCACAGGATAGATTTAAGCTAATTTATTCTTCACACAAGTATTCAAGTATTTGTGCGTACAAGGTTTTGCTGATTCCGAGGTATCAAAACCAGCAAGGGGGAAGAAGGAGATACACCCGAGAGTCTTTGCCTTTTTTTTTGAAAGTTTGAAAAAGTCATATTTCTTGAAAATCTTTTTTGTTAGGCCATGCCGGGAAGACAAATCTCATAACCGCAGAGAAAATCAGCACTTTAACTTGTGGCTTTTGGGTGCATTTCTTCAACCATATGGGGGAAGAGATATCTTGTGAAAGTTAGTATGCATTATTTAAATTTCTAGGGGGAAGAGCTGTGAGAAGAATTATTCAAGCGTGAGAAGATGCGTTGCTGATTCAGTTAATGTCTCCCCGAACGGTTAATCACTAAGTTTATTCTTAAAGAAATAGTAATATTTGATGTGGTATCCTACTAATTCCGCTGTGCACTTAATTATTCTAAGCTTGTAAGAAAGCTTTGAAACTGCTCAATAGAGGATTACTAGTTTGGGGGGAAACTTTGAAAGCTTCTAAATGAAGAATATGTGGCATGAATTAGGGGGAAGCTGATTCAGAAGCTTCTCCTTAACCAAAAAGTGTATGGGTTGCCTAGTTTATGCCTATTATAATATTTCTCCTACAAGGTACTACAAAGATGATTAATGTTGGAGTGCAGACTTGAAGTCAAAGATCACATAAGACATCATCAGTATTGGAAGCTTCATGGAAGCTCTTGTTCTTAATCAATATGTACTTGTTTAGAAAATATTGTATGTAATTCCGTATATCGTCTCATGGGGGAAGATTGTTAGAAATTCATTTTATGTGACTACATTACCGAATTACCATAGTTTACCATAGTCACATACGCAAGGACTAGAATAGGCATTATTGTATAGTTGTGAGGCGTATGGACTATATATATTCCCCTCCATGGCTTCCATGGAGGGGTTGAGACTCTTGTATCATTTTCCTTTTCACATTTATTTTACACATTTCTTTCTCTCACTACACACACTCTCTCTAAACATAGCTATCTTGTTGTTTGAGTCTCCCCAACTAACAGATCAATTATTCTTTAGTTTCTTCAAGAAGCAACACAATAAGGATCTACATATTAAGTTTCATGCAATCATAAGTAAATACAAAAAAGATCTAGCCTAACATGTTAAAAAGAAGTAAAGAACAATAACTAATCACGCAACACATAAACATATTGAATGATAAAAGATAGAAGATCTCACTTGATAAAAATATGTAGTTGAGGCTATTACAAGAGGGTTGTGAAACCCTAAAAACAGCCTAAGATGCAGCTAAAAACGTATTCTAATATTAGGGTTTGGTTCCTCATGAAGCGATGGTTGGTGGTTCATGGTGGCCAAAATTTCTTCATGCGTGAGACACAGTGTCACACGCCACTACCACTACATCATTCAGTTAGTCACCACTCACCACGAGGAGATATAAAAACATCCCCTTCGGGCACCACCATAATTTAAACAAAAAAAGTGAGAGAGATTGTGTTTTCCTATGATGATTTAAAATTTAAACAAATATGTGCTTTGCATAAATGATGACTGAGAGGGGAAATGGATGATTTGACGCTTACGGGGAGTTAGTGACAGCTTTTTATAGAGTGACGATTATGCGCGCATAACCTAAATAAATAAAAATGAGTGACATATATACTTTTATGTTTATAACAGGACCAAACACTGTTTTATGTATGAAAATGATTTTTATGCCTAATTAGCATGCCTACTTGTGTGTCTAATGTTTTGATTAGTGGATTTGAAATAGTGATCGGTGGAATTAGGAGAGAGAAAATACATAATACAAATGTACATGTGATATATGCATTAAGCATGTTGTTAGGCATAGAGTATAGGCCCAAATAGCATTACTATGTATCATATCTTTACGTAAAGGATACAATTACCTACAAATCACACAAGAAGATAAGTGACTTTTGCTGACTGAAAATAAGTGCTAGAAAAAGCTGAAAACAGTTAGTAAACCCGCTTTTTATCTACTCCCACTCGAGTTAAAAGAGTCACTACCGGAGGGATCACTATAGGTCTATCCGCACATTCAGCAAAATTAGAAAATCTTTAAGGACTAAAAAATTCAGTCAGAAAAGGGTTTAAGCTATTCTAAGCAAACATTTTTTAATGACCAAACTTTCAATAAGTAAACGTCACCAAAAGGCAAAAACTAATAAAATCTAAATATTGCTACATTATGACTTCAATAAAAATCATGATCATAAGTAAGTTATCCATTTAACAAGTTTAAAAGCCCTAAATGGTGATTTAGCTATATAAAACGTATATACTCATAAAAATGATAAAAGTAAAGATATAAAGGTTTATAGGTAACCTTGTATTGATGTATGATGATGATAAATAGATCCTAAACCCTTGTTTAGACCTTAAACCAAAGCTTGCAAGTTTATAAACCCTAGATTAGTTTGAAAACCTAATCTTCCCTGTTCTTGTTTTAATCCTTTAAAAGGCTTGATCAAACCATTAAAATACTTTAAGGTATCTTAGATATGGTGTATGAAAGCTTGTATGAGTTGTAGAAAAATATTGTATGGTTTGTTCTTGGTTTGTGGTTTGAGCCGTGAGTTTAGCTAGAGAGAAAGAGGTAGCAAGTTGTTTTTGTTAAGTGTATAAGACTTGTGGATGTTATCTCTCATGTATGCATGTAATATATAGGGAAAGGTGGTGAATTTTAGCTAACTTTTGACCAAGAAAATCAAAAAAGGGGGGGGGGGAAATAGTGGCGTGGGAACAAGATGAGTAAAAAGGGGGTGACTAGTGGTCAAAACCACTAGCCATGCCCTTCTTAATTACTTGTGTTCCCTTGCTCCCTCAATTGGGAATCATCCCATGAAATCAAGGATACAAGTGGCTAGCTTATTCTTTCTTGGTAATTAAATGTTACTTGCACTTGTTGGTAAAAAAAGGAAATGAAAGTAACATGGAATGTATAGTTATAATTTATCAAGTGTATACTTGTTTGATTTTTATATATGGGACATGTATATATATGTACATATGGATAAATTTTATAAACTTTGATCATTGTATATAAACATATGCATTCATTGAAACGTAGATTAATTTTTACGGTTCCAGGAATACCTAATTGTCATTTATCGCGAAACGTAAACGCTTTTATGTATCCGATAAAAATAACTTGTGCAATGTTAATAATTATTCTCAAAATAATTACTCAACACTTGCTTGATGTAACATTTAATTGCTTGATGCCCGTTTACGTTAACTGATAACTTTTAGCTTACGCGATTTAACTAAAATTTCGTGAATTAAAATAGATGCGTACAAGACCAAAAATAAATGGTGAATTTATCAATGTCATACAATGACCTAAAACACGAGGTGTTATAGTCTTCCCCTGTTGGATGAGCCTTGTCCGCAAAGCTCAATATGCGGCACTTATCGACGGTGCAGTTTTTCTTTTCTTCGTGAAGAGGTGCGCGCATTTCTTTTGAAATTGATCTTCACGTTCCCATGTAAACTCAGGACCTCTCCTGGAGTTCCATCGAACCTTGATGATGGGAATACGGCTTTGCTTTAATTACTTAACTTCACAATCCATTATCTCCATCGGTTCTTCAACGAAGTAAATCTTGTCATCAATATGATGTTCATCTAACGGAATTGCTAGTGGTTCGTCGGATATACACTTCTTTAAATTGGATACGTGAAATGTTCTATGAACCCTGCTTAACTGGTGGGGTAGTTCGAGTTTGTAAGCAACGGGTCCCACTTTAGCCAACATTTTGAAAGGGTCAATGTACCTTGGGTTTAACTTCCCTCGTTTGCCAAAACGGATAACCTCTTTCCAAGGTGAAACTTTTAACATGACTCTATCGCCAACTTAAAATTCTAAAGACTTACGCCTCACATCCGCGTAGCTTTTCTGACGATCTCGAGCGGCTTGGATTCTCTGCTTGATCTGCACGATCTTTTCGGTTGTCTCGTGTATAAGTTATGGACCGGTGAGTTGAGCATCTCCGACCTTGGCCCAGCAAACAAGCGATCGACACTTCCGGCCATAAAGTGCCTCGAATGGGGCAGCTTTAATGCTAGCATGGTAGCTATTGTTGTATGAAAATTCGACCAGCGGCAAGTGTCTTTCCCAACCATTCCCAAAGTCTATTACGCAAGCGCGCAACATATCTTCAAGAGTTTAAATGGTTCTTTCACTATGTCCATCGGTTTTCGGATGGTACGCAGTACTCATATCTAGACTGGTACCCAAAGCCTTTTGAAATGCTCTCTAGAAGTGTGACGAAAATCTTGGGTCACGATCACAAATGATCGAGACCGGGACTCCATGTCTCGTAACCACTTCCTTTATGTATAGTCTTGCCAATTTGTCTATAGGAACAGTTTCCCTTATAGCCAAGAAGTGTGCAGACTTGGTAAGATGATCTACTATCACCTAAATGGCATCATACCCATTTGCTGTCCTGGGAAGCTTGGTGACAAAGTCCATGGTGATGTTATCCCACTTCCATTTGGGAATCTCTGGTTGCACCAACAAACCAGATGGCTTTTGGTATTCGGCTTTGACTCTAAGACATGTCAAACATTTGCTGATATAGGTGGCAATGTCTACTTTCATGTTAGGCCACCATTATAATTTCTTCATGTCTTGGTACATTTTATTAGACCCCGAGTGAATAGAATACTTCAACTTGTAGGACTCATGCATAATCAGAGCCCTTAGATCACCGTAGACAGACAACCAACTTCTGTTGTTCAAACAAAGTGTTCCGTCAGCACGTGGTTCTAACTTTTCCTTCATGAGTTTTCCTGGATCTTTTGAAGCTTCAATTAACATACCTCCCACATCTTCAGACTTGAGGTTTTTAGGTTTTCTCGCCTTAGTTTGAGCTTCTAGAATTTGCTTTGGAAGATCCAAGCCAATAGTCATGACTAAAGCTCGAACCCTCAGTGGCTCTTGTTCTTTCCTGCTTAGGGCATCTGCCACTACATTCGCCTTCCCTGGGTGATAACGGATTTCACAATCGTAATCACTCAGTAACTCCAACCAACGACGCTGTCTCATGTTCAATTCTTTCTGATCAAGGATGTGTTGTAAGCTTTTGTGATCAGTGAACACTGTACACTTGGTGCCATATAGATAATGCCTCCAAAGTTTTAGAGCAAACACTACTGCTCCTAATTCCATGTCGTGAGTGGTGTAGTTCTTCTCGTGGATTTTTACGTGCCGTGATGCATAAGCAATCACTTTTTCCCTTTGCATTAGCACCGCACCCAACCCTTTGATCGAAGCGTCACAGTAAATAACTAAGTCTTCGCTTCCTTCGGGTAGTGCTAAGATGGGTGCACTACATAATTTTCTTTCAATAGTTGGAAGGCTGCTTCTTGTTTATCACCCCAATCAAACTTGACCTTCTTTTGAGTTAGTTTAGTCATTGGTCTGGTAATTTTTGAAAATCCTTCAATGAACCTTCGATAGTATCCCGTAAGACCTAAAAACTGGCGAAGCTCCGTTGGAGTCTTTGGAGATACCCAATCTTTAATAGATTTAAACTTGGCAGGATCCAGGTGAATACCCTTATTGTCTATCACGTGACCGAGGAACGGTACTTTTGGAATCCAAAATTCTCATTTAGAGAATTTTGTGTACAACTCCTCCTTCTTCAACAATTCCAATATTAGCTTCAGATGCCCCTCGTGCTCTTGCTTGTTCTTTGAATAGATCAAAATGTCATCAATAAAGACAATTACGAATTTGTCCAGATATGGTTTGCACACTCGGTTCATGAGGTCCATAAACACAGCAGGTACGTTGGTCAAACCAAATGGCATAACTTGGAATTCATAATGTCCATATCGAGTCCTGAAAGCTGTCTTCGATATGTCCTCTTCACGAACCCTTAACTGATGATAACCCAACCTCAGGTCGATCTTGGAATAGACACTCGACCCTTGAAGTTGATCGAATAAGTCATCAATTCTTGGTAGCGGATAACGGTTCTTCACCGTTAGTTTGTTTAATTCCCAGTAATCTATGCACATCCGAAATGTTCCATCTTTCTTCTTGACGAATAGGACTGGAGCTCCCCATGGTGAGGAACTAGGTCTTATAAAGCCCTTGTTAGAGAGCTCTTATAGTCGATCCGCCAATTCTTTCATTTAAGATGAGGCCAATCGATAAGGTGCCCGTGCTACAGGTGCAGCACCAGGTACTAAATCGATGTGAAATTCTACTTGTCTGGTGGGTGGAAGACCCAACAAGTCTTCGGGAAATACTTTAGAAAAATCTTTGACAATCGGCACATCTTCAAATTGCTTCTCCTTTGACTTGTCTTTAGTCTTCTTGACAGTAACATGTGCCAAAAAGACGTCACATCTGTTTAGCAGATACTTCTGGGTTTTGGTATACGAGATGATCTTTAATCGAGTCCCGTGTTCATTGCCGCTTCCGTCACCCCGAATAATTAAGATTTCATTCCCAAAGGGGATACGAAACGATCTTCTTAGCACAGTCAATAACGGCTTGGTATTTCGTACCAGTCCCATGCTAATTATGACGTCATAAGTACCCATTTCTACAGGCATTAGGTCGACGTGAAACGGATGGTTCAGAAAATTTAACGTGCAACCCAGTAATACCGTATTTACCCAAATTATTCTACCATCAGCTAATTCAACGTTATAACCATGATCTAATGTAGTGGGGGCTATATTAATCAAAGTACTAAATGAGTAGACACAAACTTACTATCTGCTCCAGTACAAATAAAATGGAAACCCAATGGTTTTTAGGAGAAACCGTACCCGTCACAACGTTGTTGTCTGGGTTTTGGCCTGCAATTCCCACTACATAAGGCCTGGCTACACCGCTACCATTTCCTGATTCTTGACTCTACCACTGGGGCATTGTTCCTAAAGTGGCCCAGGAGCCCCGCACTCAAAGCAAACGATAGCATTGGTATTTGCCCCTTGGGCTCTTGGGTTGTTGTATGTTACGGTGTTGTTGTTATGTTATTGCGTTTTTTGTTGCAGTTGAGCAGGCCGGCTCCTACATACCTAGGCTAGGTGGCCAAAGTTTCCGCAGTTAGTGCACTTATGGTGTACAAGGACCGTAATGGTTGAAGTTACACTTGGGACATCGAGGTTTAGCCCCCTCATATGATTTTCCTGTCACCTGTTCCCGGCAGCATAAGCCCTGCCTGTGTTCTGCCTTTTGTTTGGTTGTTGGGTTTGGTTATTTCGAGGAGCGTCTTCAAACTTCCTCTGGCTTCTGTCTGACTCTCAGCCAAAGTGTTAATACTCCTATCCATCAGTCAGTTTGCCATCTCAATAGCCTCCTGCAGGTCTTTGGCTTTCGATGCCACAACACTTGATAAAACAGGTCAGGCATCCCACCGACAATATCTTTTTCAAATTTTGTCAGTCTTTCCAGGGAAAATTCCTGTCACACACAATGCTAACTCCTGTAAGCGTTGATTGTAGCTACTATATCGTGCCCTTGTACGTTAGGTTCCACAACCTCTGCCTCAACCTTCTTGATTCAATTCCTTGGACAATATTAGTTGTCATCGTTCTTCTTCAAGTCAGAAACCACGTCATTCATATGCCCACCCTCATTAGTCAACTGTCCTAGCATGTGAGTTCCACCATGTTAGAGCAGTTCCCATAAGAGTACAAGTGGCAAATTTCACTTGATTCTCCACGGTGCAGTTACTTATGCGAAACACGGTTTCCATCCTCTCAAACCACTGGGTCAAGTTGACCACTTCTTCTGTACCCCTGAAGAATAAGGGTTGACATTTCATGAAGTCTTGATAGGTGCACTCCCGCACAGTGCGTTCATTCCTTCTCACACCGGTTCCCGAGGTATGGCTATCATCGCCATTCCGTCTAGCCCGTGCTTGCTAATACACATAACACCTTCGTCGATCATGGCCGCAGTTGGGCACTGGTGACCGAAATGGTGGGTAGTAGTCGGTGACTGGTGGAGGAGTTGTGGTGACTGGCCTTGACCTCGTGGTTCTTGTGGGCCTTCCTCTTGGTGCCATTTTCTTAAATCACAAGAAAACATAACACCCGTTAGATTTCAAAAATCTTAACCAACCCGATGTATACATAATGAATAAAACGAGATCACAACATAAGGTGAAATACACAATAGTATTGAAATTAACAAATCGACATTCATTCACAATAAATTCGATTTCATATAAAACATAATCCATCCTTTTCATATCACTTTGAAAATAATACAAGATTGGTTTATATACAAACGATCAAACAACTAGTTACAAGACAAAATAACCCTAACCATTCTAGCCGAGATATACTCGTAATACTTAGTAGGCTGTACAAAGTAGCCGATATATGAACAAAAGATCTAAACAGAGTAGCTAGTCAAAACAAAAAAAATCTATACAGTCTGCTAGCTGGGAATAACCCATAATACTTAACAGACTGTACAATAGCTACAATCATAACCCAGTCTAAGAACTGCTACTGGCCTCCTTTGGTAGCTCTGGCTCTGCAGGATCCTTAGCAGGTCCCTGCTGTGTCTGAAGCTCGATCATCTGAGTCTTGAGGCTCTTTACTATCTTTAGCGCCTCCACTAACTGTCTCTGTCTCCGATAGTCTGCTTTCAGCAGCTCTGAAATCACTGTCCTGTCTCCTCTGGTCTGCTCCCGTAACTCAACCGATCTCGTACAGCAGAGTCATGACTCGTAGACCGAGAGTAATAAGCCCTCGGGAAATGCGACTGATCGCCAGCATCCATCGGACCCCCCCCTGTTTTTTGGGCCCAGCGGCACGTGAGTAATCTGGCCTCCCTCCTCCACAGAAGGCTGTGCGTCTATAGAAGGGCCTATCACGCTCCAAACTGTTGACTCGGCCTCTAAGTAAGCTCGGTCAGAGACCGTGTATCATCCAGCTGGAGAATATATGATCTCATCCTCTTGTCAACAGTGAGAAGACAATCTATATATAGGATACAAGAGAACATTCTAGACTATGGGCTTAGGCCTAATTACATGACATCCATACTAATGGGCCCAATACAATTTAACAACTAATATAAATATATCGACTAATACGCCCCCGCAGTTTGAGCGGGAGATGGCCGAACACTCAAACTGGTACAAAATTCCTCAAAAAGCGCACACGGTAGTGCTTTGGTGAAAATGTTAGCATACTGGTAACGAGATGGTACATGAAAAACACAAACCTGACCACGAGCAACCATATCACGAACACAGTGTATATCAATCTCAATATTTTGGTCCGTTGATGTTGAACATGATTAGTAGTCATATATATAGCACTAACATTTTCACAATAGACAAGGGTGGCAGATAATAATGGTGTATGAAGTTCTCTAAGAAGATTACGAAGCCAAGCAGTTTTGGCAACAACATTAGCAACACCTCTGTACTCAGCTTCAGTACTCGATTTAGAGAGCGTATGTTGTCATTTGGCTGACCATGAGAGTAGCTTATCTCCCAAGAAAACACAATAACCAGATGTAGACCGCCTGGTAGTAGGACAACTCGCCCAATCAGCATCGGTATATGCAACAAGAGAGCCTGTAATAGATGCATAAAGTTAGAGCCCAAAGTCCAATGTGCCACGAACATATCGGAGAACTCTCTTAAGAGCTGCCAAATGAGGCTCTCGAGGATCATGCATATGAAGGCAAACCTGTTGCACTGCATAAGAGATATCTGGACGAGTAAATGTAAGATACTGCAAACCACCTGCAAGACTGCGATAGAGAGTAGGGTCAGAAATAGGATCCCCATCATAACCAAGTTTGGATTCCGTGTCAACCGGCGTCCAAGTTGGATTATAATTAGCCATATGAGCCCTTTTTAAAAGCTCTAAAGCATATTTCTTTTGAGACAGAAACATGCCTGTATAGTCACGTGTGATAGAAATCCCCAATAAGTAATTAAGCATCCCCAAATCAGTCATATCAAACTCCTTATGAAGAGAGGAGATAATACGTCGAAGTAAATCCATAGAAGATGCCGTTAGTACAATATCATCAAAATAAATCAATAAATATGCAACCTCGGAACCATGTTGATAAATAAACAATGAAGAATCACTTCTACTAGAAGAGAACCCAACACGTAAAGCATAACTGGCAAACCGTTGAAACCAAGCACGAGGTGCCTGCTTTAACCCATATAAGGAACGTTATAACTGAAAAACATGATGTGGAAAACGAGAATCCACAAAACCCAGTGGCTGATACATATAAATCGTCTCTGACAGATCACCATTAAGAAAAGCATTCTTAACATCAAGATGATGAACGGGCCAACCACGAGATAGAGCAAGGCTAAGAACAGTCCGAATGGTAGCCGGTTTAACAACCGGACTAAATGTGTCATCACAATCAATACCAACCTGTTGAGTGCGCCCATTGGCAACAAGCTGTACTTTGTACCTACTCAAAGATCCATCTGCATGATACTTATGTCTAAACAACCATATAGACCGAACCACATTAGCATTAGTTGGTTTCGGAACAAGCATCCAAGTACTATTTTTAAATAAAGCATTATATTCATCATACATAGCAGCACACCAATTAGGATTAGACAAAGAATAGAAGGAGACTTAGGAAGAGGAGAGATATGAGACATATGAAAATTAAAATGAGGGTTAGGATTAACAGTACCAACTTAAGCACGTGTGACCATCGGGTGAGTTCGAGTTGGAGGTTGTTGGGCTGATGTATTGGAAGGTATAAGGGAATAGGCCGCAGGAGATGGGCCAGTAGGTGTTGGAGAGTGGGCTATAGTGATTGATGGTTGTTCTTAGGTCATAGGTGTTGGAGAAGAGTAGTAGGAGTCATTTGTTGGGCTCCGAATGATGGTGGAGTAGTAGGGGTCGGGTTTGTAGGAGGAGAGGTATGATAGATTAAATTACGGGTAAGAGGAGATGGGTTAAGAAATTCATAAGATGGGGGGAGTTTATTGTAGAAATAGGGTCATAAGGGAATTAGTTTTTGTCAAACATGATGTGCTGAGAAAGTATAATTTTATTGGTGGAAAGGTTAAGGCAATGGTATTCGCGGTGGTAAGAGGGATATCACAAGAAAATGCATGGTGTGGCTCGAGGGGCTAATTTATGAGGTGAATCAAGGTGCGGATAGCATAGGCATCCCAATGTTCGAAGACGAGAATAGTCAGGCTCCTTTTGAAATAATTTTGTGTATGGTATGTCATTGTTAATTGTTGTTGAGGGAAGTAGGTTAAGAAGGTAGGCAGCCATATGAAGTGCCTCGACCCAAAATGTAGGCGGAAGGTGGGTATGAAAAAGCAGGGTACGGATGAAATTGTTGATCGTTCTAATCATCCGCTCTGATTTCTCGTTTTGTTGAGAGGTTCACAGACAAGAAAAACGAAATTGAATTCCATTTTTCTCAAAAAGGCGAAGTAGGTTGGTGTTATCAAACTCACCACCATGGTCACATTGGAAAGCTTTAATTTCACACTTAAACTGGTTTTTGACATAAGAGCTAAAAATGTAAATAAAACACAATGAAACCACATCAGAATTAAGACGTAATGGAGATAAATCCAAACGTAAAGAAGAAAAGTGATCAAGATACCATACATCATAATATTAAAACCACCAACACTATCAATAGTGTAGAAGTCCAAAAATCATAATAATAAATCACAAGAAGAATAAATCACAGTATACCGAACTATGCCAAACGAAACTCATACATGTTTTTGCAAAGTTATACAAGCAAGACCATATGTGAAGACTCTCTTTCAATGCACAAATATAAATAGCTAGAAATAATAACACGTAGGCACTTCCGCACTGGGGTGCCGAAATGATGGTGCTACTTAGTAGGGGGTGGGGAAGAAGGGGGGGTGTGGGGGGTGGGGACTGATAGATAAGCAAATTTATGATCCCCTTCTACTGACAGTCTTACTTAGCCTCATAAAGCTAGTATAAATTGATTATATCCAACAGAAGGTGGGTATGAAAAAGCAGGGTACGGATGAAATTGTTGATCGTTTTAATCATACGCTCTGATTTCTCGTTTTGTTGAGAGGTTTACGGAGAAGAAAAACGAAATTGAATTCCATTTTTCTCAAAAAGGCGAAGTAGGTTGGTGTTATCAAACTCACCACCATGGTCACATTGGAAAGCTTTAATTTCACACTTAAACTGGTTTTTGACATAAGAGCAAAAATGTAGAACTCTTGAAACACATCAGATTTATGACGTAATGGATAAATCCATAAGTAATGAGAAAAGTGATCAAGAAACAATACATAATATTTAAACCACCAACACTAACAATAGGAGAAGTCCAAATATCGGAATGAATAAAATCAAAAGAAGAAGAAACACGAGTATTCGAACTGACAAACGGAAGCTTCACATGTTTGCCAAGTTGCAAGCATGACAAATATGTGAAGACTTCTCTTTATTGCATGAAATATAATTACGAGAAATAAGAGATCGTAGCACTTTCGCACCGAGGTGTCCGAGACGTTGGTGCTACGTAGTAGGACTGATAGAAAGCAAAGTGTTGATCCCTTCTTGACAGATCTTACTTAGCTTGTTAAAGCTTAGTTATATTGGATAGATCCAAGACAACTATAGTAGAAACTAAGATTGTGAATATCATAAACTATGCGGAATCTAGTTTGCAATACTAAGAAGAACAATGAAACAATAAAAATAAGATTTTTCAATATATTGAATACTACTTTGAGTTACAAAATAGCTATGAATACTAACTATAATTGCTATGCAAACTATGAATACTAATATGAAAACTGATCTAGATCTATGCCATAGGGTTCCTTTTATAAACTAAGGAAACCCTAATGGGCTTACAAAATGCGTCAAGTGATTATGATCTTTTCTATAAGTAAAGATAATCTCTTAAACAAATAAGTTTATACATATCTTCTTTACAAATAATTGATACTTATCTTCATAAGTATTCTTGTTCTTCAATCAACCTTTATCTCTTCTCTGATATGTCTTTTGATCTCATCTCTGATAGGATTAATCCTTCCAGCAGTTGTAATTACTCAGCAGTTGTAACTGAGCACAAACAACATTAACTACTTAGAAGTTTACTCTAGCAATACTAACTTTTGTACTAGCAGTAGTAACTACTTAGTATATTTTCAGTCTTCATCTTTGAGCAGTCTTAACTTCTACTAGCAGTAGTAACTTTATACTAACAGTACTAATTATACTAACAATAGTTACTAGCAGTAGTAACTTTTATACTACCAGTACTAACTACTTAGCTTAATTTTCATTAGTATTACCAGCAGCACTAAGTTATGCTTGACAACACTAATATATACCTGAGCAGTAGTAACTCTAAGAATCATCTTGAAGTCTTTTAAACCCAACAATCCTCCCCTAAACTTGATGTTCATCTTTTGAATCTTCAAGTTTCATTAAAAGTCTTCACCATCACCAGGAGGATGCATTCAAACACTTCATTGACCCTTTTCATGCTTTGTCACGAGCTTGAGTAGTTGATAACACATCTTATTCCAACAGTCAGCTTGAAGCTTCTTGTTCAGCATGTTTGAGATTGTTATTGGTGTAAGGGGATATCTTTTCTCAACCAACATAAAGATATGTAGATTTCTAAACCTTACAAAGTGCACTCCACAGTTATCAAACAGCTTCCAAACAGTCACTTTGTACCCTTGTAGATTTCTCCATACATCACTTTTAATGTCAGGTTCAAACATTACTTTCAAATCTCCCCATAACACTCTTTCATAGTCGTCCTCTGGCCTTGTATTCTCATGTTTAGCTTTAACCAACTTCCAGAGGGTCTCCAAGTCTTCTCTATCAATACCCTGAAGCATCTTTATCATTGAAGAATACCTTTTTGATCTTCCATCAACTCTTATCAATTTAAAGTATCCCATCCTTTTATCTTTATCAATCTGGTATTCAACAATCACTGGAGGCTTAGTAGCTAGAGGTATAGCATCAATTTCTACCTCATCATCTTTAACTATCTCAATATGCCTTTTCATCTCTGCCTCCTCTTGATCATCTTTTTCAACTTCTACATGCTCATCTATCTTCTGCTTCTTTGACATATCAGATTCAAGTTCATCCCCTGCTCTTTTAGAGCTTTCCTCTGTTCTTGTCTCACTGCCTTTCAGAGGGTCTTCAAGTCTTCTCTATCAATACCCTAAAGCATCTTTATCATTGATGAATACCTTTTTGAGCTTCCATCAGCCCTTATCAATTTAAAGTATCCCATCCTTCCATCTTTATCAATCCGGTATTAAAAAATCACTAGAGGCTTAGTAGCTAGAGGTATAACATCAATTGTTATATCATCATCTTTAACTATCTCAATATGCCTTTTCATCTCTGCATCCTCTTGATCATCTTTTTCAACTTCTACATACTCATCTATCTTTTGCTTCTTTGACATATCAGATTCAAGTTCATCTCCTACTCTTTTAGAGCTTTCCTCTGTTCTTGTCTCACTGCCTTTCACTACTTCTGAATTCATGTCCTCAAAAGTATTTACTCCTTTTATTTCCTTATCAAACAACTTCTGGATTTCATCATAGCTTTTGCTCTTCAACTGACTATGTTTGTATCCAGCCATATTCTTCAAATAGGTGGACATTTGATTTCTCTTTTGAGCTTTGATAGGTGGCTTTCTTCTTATCACTTTAGCTCTAAGCTTTGCAAAGTGTTTCTTTCTTCTGTTCATGAGCTCTACAAACAATCTTGATCTTCTATCAATTTATTTCTCCCTGTTATTCTGCCTTGTATCCTCTGACTAATTCAATGTCGCCTTCATCATAGCTTTGTGTTTATCCCCATGATTCAATCAACTATGTTGGCTTCTTCTTCCTTTGGCCTGCAAGCCGTTCTTCTTCAATAAGGTCAGCTTGTCAACCAAAGCTTCAAGATTTCTAGCCATTTCTTCATTAAGAGCAACTTGATCTTTCTTCTTCAAAGGTACTTCAGGCTCTACCATTTTTCCTTTGCCTTTGTCTTTTACTTGTGGAAGTTGTGATTGTGAAGAAGAAAATGTTTTTGTAGATGCAGGTACATGTCTTCCTGAATCATGATATATAATTCCCCTTAGCCCTGGTCCCCTAACAATGATAACTGTTGTAGCAGCAGTTGTAACAGACTGGTTTCTGCGTTTTTGATCTCATCAAAGTTTTGAGCAATGAGTCAATTCGTCTGGAATTACAACACGGAACTACAGTATGGAACAAATTCAGCAACACTAACTAGAATTGACTTTGTAGTTGTAGCAACACTAACTACAGGCTCTTCAACCACCTTTTCAAACTTAATTTCCTGCTCTTCCAACACACCTGTATCAAACATCAGGTTGTCATCATTCATCTCTTGAGTCTCATTCACCAAAGTCACTTCTGCATCAGCATCAAGATCTTAATTTCCTCCTCTGTTTGGATGCATCCCTTCTAGCACCAAACTCGCAATCATAAAGGATTCTACCTTGCTAGAGGAACCAACCTTTCTTAACCTTCTTAGCCCTGAAGTTCTTGACTTCCTTCTCTTTTCCAACTGCTTGACTCTCTTCTTTAAACTAGTAATCTCCTTTACTTGAGCAGTCTTGGCTTTCTCTAAATCAAGGACCTTCTCCTGTAGGTTGGTACACAAACTCATCAATTCAGCAAGTTGCATTTTATCCTCACCACTTGGAGGTGATCATAGGAAGGAAGATAGAGACGACTAAGAGTTCCTCATGAGTAGTCTCTTCAGTAGTAGGCTCTGTAGGAGCACTGTCCTTCCTTTGTTTCCTTCTTGATTTTTCTTTTGAGGTTTTGAGGATGATGGTTGAGTGATAATGGGTATGGAATGGGAATCAGCAGGAGTAGCTAAATCTGCACCCATGTCTTCTGTAGCTTGAACCATCATTGTGGAGAATAGTGGTGTAACTCTTCCAGAAAAACCCTTGCATGGTCTCTTCATGTTAGCAAACACCTTCTTGGCGTGGGAATGTGTAACATAAACCCCTTATGCTTAGACATTCCTCAACTTGTTTGTCAGGAAGACTTGCACAAATCTTGATTTACTGAGAAATTTTACCCACCATCCAAGTTTTCTTCACATATTGTTAAAAAATGTACTTGGAAAAGGTTGAATTTTGGTTTGTGGCAAGACATATGATAGCAGATGCCATAGTGCTACTAAATTTCATTCAGGATGTAGTCTTAGCACTAAGGAATTGCAGTATGGTATGGATGAGAAATTTCCATTGTGATGAGAAATAAGCTTTATAGAATGTAAGCTTTTGAGTAAGATTTTCATACCCCATTCTTTCCAATTCTGCAAAAATGGTAGCAATGGGTAGACAATCTGTTCCTTCAGCATCATCCAACTTAAGATCACTCCTTATACTTATCTCAGAGATGATTACATTTTTCTTGTCTACTAGGGCTTGTATCTGTCGTTCCCTATTAACTGTTTTGACCTTAGCAGATGTCCAGAACTGTTCAATACAGGTAGTATAAATGGTTGGATTGACCATTAACGCATATTGGACAGAACTTGCATTTAGAAAATTAATAATTTACTCAAACCCATTACTTTCTTCGGGTTTCTCTAAAAATGCAACCAAATTGTGAGTTTCAACAAACTTTGGGGTCGACATTGTGATGGGTTTTGATGACTAAAGATGGAATTGAGTTAGGGTTTATGATTAGAGAGGATAACAAGGTGTAAACTCGAACGAATGAGTGATTCAAACCCTTAATCGAAGTATTTATGAACTTACCTTCAACAACATTAACTTGAATTGGCAGCATTAAGTTAAGCCTAACAGGATTAACTAACCCAGCAGTAGGAAGTTATGTCTGGCAGCATTAACTTATGCCTAACAGTAGTAAGTGAATGCTTAGCAGCATAAACTAATACGGGCATCAGTAAATTAAGCCTAACAGCATTAACTTAAGCTTAGCAGCATTAAGTTTAAGTTGAGCAACATTAACTTTAAGATACCATTATTAACTCTAATTTCTTTTCAAAAAGCATTTCCATCATCAATTTTGATTCTCACAAGCTCTCTTTCTGTTTTTAATCTCACTATATCTCTCATTTCTTTTCCTCACCAATTCACTCTATCTGTTTTTATATCACACAACTCTCTTTCTATTTTTCAGCTCACTATATCTCTCATTTCTTTTTCTCACTAAGTCACTCTTTATGTTTTTATTATCAAGAATCCTTTCAGACAATTTTGTATAAAGTTCCATCAATTCCTTTAGTTTCATGTTGTCTTCCCCACTTCTAAGTGTGTTAACTCTTGAGAGAGGTGGATCATTAGACTTGTTTAGATGCAGCCTCAAACCTAGTTTAAGCTTTTGCACCCCTAATATGGTAACTTGGCACCTGGGACTACTACCTGAATCAGTTCCCTAAGGAAAAGATTCATTAAGTGTTGACATGGATTGGGTCCTATTTATGTTGCCACTGTCTTGCTTTTCTTCTAAGCTAGAAGTAGAAAGTGGTACCCTTCATCGCATTCCTGTCTTCCACTCCTTAATGACAGTCTCATCTGCAACAAGGTGAATAGGTCTACTAGACTGAGATATCTCAGTGGTCCTTTGGCTTCCTAGGTTTTTGAGTCTTTTTGGGTTAAGATTATGATAGAACAATGATTGGTTCAAGATTAGATAGTGATATAGTTGTGGATGTGTGTTGGGGTTCAGTGGGATTTCCTAACCCTTCACCCACTTCTGCTTAATGATACATTCCCTTTTATCCAATCTTAATTAACCTGCCCTCAAACAATACTTCAGAGATTAAGTAATCCAATGCTAGCAATCAGAAAGTTAAACCTGCTAACATCAAAAGCCTCTGTGAGAAGATCTGCAACATTGTGGTCTGTGTGAATCTTGATCACTTGAATCAACTTCTTCTCATAAGAATCTCTGATGAAATGGTGTCTTATTTCAATGTGCTTGGTTTTAGAATGAAACACTGGATTCTTCACAATACAAGTGGTGCTTTCATTATCAATGTGAATCTTGGTGTTCATGAAGTTGAACCCATAATCAAGCATTTGATTTTGGATCCATAACACCTGCCCACAACAATTAGCAGCAGCAACATACTCTGCTTTAGTAGTAGAGTTTGCAACTATAGTATGCTTTTTACATTGCCATGAAATCAACCTTTTGCCAAGAAATTGACAACCTCCTGTTGTGGATTTCCTGTCAAGGCTAGCTCCAGTATCAGAAAAAGCTTCCAAGTCAAATGGTGAATCCATAGGATACCAAAGGCCCAATTTAGGTTGACCTTTTAAGTATCTAAAGATTCTCTTCACAGCATGAAGATGTGAGACTTTAGGAGTAACTTGGAACCTTGCACAAGCACAAACAACAAACATTATGTCAGGCCTAGAAGCTGTTAAGTACATCAATGATCCAATCATTGATCTATATAAGTGAACATCCACATCCTCAGCTTCTTCATCCTTGAGCAATGCTTTGTTAGTCTCAATTGGAGTGCTTGCTGTCTTACAGTGACAAAACAAACTTCTTTAATATATCAGCCACATACTTGTCTTGGCTAATGAAGATTCCATCATCTTTCTGAATGACTTGCAACCCTAAGAAGAAAGTGAGCTCCCCCATAGAACTCATATGGAATCTCTTATGCATCATCTGCTCAAATTCAACACATAAAGACTTCTTTGTAGACCCAAAGATGATATCATCAACATACACCTGTACTAACAAGATATCTTCCCTCTTCCTTTCTTGATGAACAAGTTTTATCTTATAGTGCCTCTTCTGTATCCATTTTTCAATTGGTAGGTAGACAAGGTCTCATACCAGGCTCTAGGAGCTTGATGTAGACCATATAAAGCTTTTTCTACCTTATAAACCTTATCAGGGAACTGTGGATCTTCAAAACTAGGAGGTTGGCACACATATACCTCCTCTCAATATACAATAATAAAAAAGACACTCTCACATCCAACTAGTAAACATAAATCCCAAAATGGATGCATAGGCCAAAAATAACCTGATTGCTTCAATCCTAGCAACAAGAGCAAAAACCTCATCATAATCAATGCCTTCTTCTTGGGTGTAACCTTGTGCAACCAGTCTTGCCTTGATCTAACTACAATCCTCTCTCAATTTCTTGTTCTATACACCCACTTAGTTTCCAATAGCCCTCTTGCCTTCAGAATATCCCACCAGAGTCCAAACCTTTTGAAGTTTAAAAATTGCAGAAGCTCCTCTTGCATGCATCTATCTAGCTTGGATCTTTCAAAGCGTGAATCACCTTTTTTTGGGTTCATTTTGAGAGAGAAAACATGCAAATAAGCAGTTCTGATAATCTTTGTGATTTGTTCTTGTGAGGTTTCTCGATTCACGATCTCGGGAGGTCGGGGAAACTCAAAGTATGTTTTCATCATTTTCAAAGGTTTTATTAAAAGGTAAAAGGAAAATGGAAATTACAATTATGAGCTTCACCCTCTAATGTTGATTAGAGGGGAGTATTTATAGGCTAAACACAAGGACACTTTGGACTAATTATACTTTTAGTCCTTGTGTTTTAATTTACTTAAGCCCTAGAAACAGTGTAATTTACCATATGACACCACATTTTTAATCCTAACAATCTTCCCCCAATGTGGTGGCATATGGAATTACTTACAATGTATCCTACAAGTACAAATAGCTAAAGATATTTGCAGTTTGCTTTGTCTTCAACATGTTCTTTTTTTTTTTTATCTTCACTTAAAATCAGTTCTCACTTGTAGGGAAAATAATGTAATCTGTATAAACTGAGTGTGACTTCCCCCTAGTTCATACGCATGTCTTTAAGCAGTTCAACTGTTCCCCCAACAGACAGCATTCAAGCAAATATGAAACTTTGATGTAGTTGACCAATCTTCTAACTATAGCGGTTTAAGCTCGCATCCGAATTTGTAAAAGAAGAAGTAAACCACACTTAGTAGCAAATCTGACTTCTTCATTGCGGATTAGTAGCCAATCCATTTAGGGGAACATGCACAGACTTCACACATTTCTTCCCCCTGATCGATGCCGTGACAACCATGGCTTGAGCAGGATGGTCAAACCATAGCGTTGACCTAATTATCTGTTCTATGAGTTTGGAAATGAGATTTTGTTCATATGTATGTTTTATATGTGTATTTATTGTGGAGATGTAATCAATCTATTGAGTGTGATCATCTCAATGAGATTGGATTGATGGGAAGTTTTGGTTGATTCATTCGTTCACTTTTGAGTGACGGGGAAATGAGTATTGAGATTTGAGCGTTTTCGTGTTAAATGTGTAAGTATTATTACGTATACGTATTTTTATGTTAGTAATTTAAGATAAGTTTAGGTTTTAGAGGTTAAGTTAAGAGAAATGAGATATTTAATGGAGAAATTTTATTTTAATCACTTATAGTGATAATGGAATTGATTGGGTATTTTGAGAAATTTGGTTTGGTTAATAATGTGATATCTAGTGATAGGATTAAATGAGAAGTTGTCATTTGTGAAGGAAATTGGTATGTTAAAAATGAGATTTTTGGACAAAAACTTTCTATTTTTTGAAAGTGAAGTTGGAAATGAAAGTTTATTTTTAGAAATAGTTTCAAGCAAATGGTTAACAAATTAGGATAAGGTTTTTTATAAAAACTTAAGGTATAAAATAAATTTAAATTAAGTAATAAAGAACAAAAAAAAAATATTTTTTTTAGGCATGAATAGTAATCCGAATTTTAGTAAAAAAAAAAGTAATTAGAGTCCTAGTTATAATCTAAAACTAATTAGACTTAATCTACAATTCTACTAGGAGGCCTATAAATATAAATCATAAATCCCTAACCCCCCATTCCCTTGAGTTCGACCGGCCATAGAGAGGAGGAAGAGAGAAGACGATTTTTTTTGGGTTTTATTTTTAAGGTACGATCCGATCTTTTAATTTTAGTTTGTTTATAATTCTAGTAACTTAATTATGATGGATTAGGGTTTAAATTAGGGTTTATAAATTAGGGTATTTAATTTTCAGAAAGTTTATGTTATAATGATGATGGCTTAAATCATTTGATCGATCGGATTAGCGATAAGATCATGCGTTAGGGCTTAGATCACTCGAATTAGACGTTTAATTCACTACAGAAAGTTAGGCAGTTTTGTAACGAGCATAACTCAATCATAAAAGATCAAATAAATAATTTACAACATACTGGAGATAACCTCAGAGAGTCTACTTTCCAGAAAAGTCAGCCTCATGAGTTTTTATGGTCGGGAAGTGGGTCAAATGGTCATTACAAAATCAGTGTGTAAAAACAGTGATAAATTCAGTTTTAGAATAATAGGTATTTTCCTAGAAAATACTTAGAACATAGAGTTAGCGTCACAAAAGGTCACTTGCGAAGGTGTCTTTCATTGTACATAATGATTGTTGACCCAATTAATTTTTGGCTAATGTCATAGAGAGGGTCAAATTTGGTTACACAAAGTCAAACAAAACGCCGTAGCCAGCAACATGCATGCCAAAATGCCCTCAAAGGCAACCACCAATCACCCCTGGACAAATCCCTCCGTTAAAAACCATGCAATAGTGCCCACACTCTCTCTTTACCCTTCCAACGACAATACCGCCTGCATCCAAAAGATAATATCCAACTATTGTCTAGAAACCTATTATCTAAACCTCCTTATACCTATCTATACTCCCCAGGACATTCAACCCCCCCTCCCTAACCCCGTGAGACACCCCCCTACAACCCATTTCCATCAGTACCTTCAATTTGACCCTTAAAACCCACCTCCGACTGCCATACATTACTCACGCACTCACTACCCACCACCAGATCGTTACCAACAAATGTGGAATCCAGCCACCCCAGCATTGACTCAACAACAGTTGAAAATCAAGAAAACAGTCAAGAACGGGCCGGAAAGAAGTGTCTAATCATATGGTCCGTCACCGCTCTCCGGAGCTAATAACCACGACCCCCAGATGAACCAAAGATACCTCAAGTTGCATTGCCCATCATTCCCTTAGATAACCCCAGAAAATTGCCGAATCCATATCAACTTATAAATATACAAAGCGATATGCCCAACATATCAATGACACATCAAACAGTAATGTCCCTCATCCATAAACATTCAATGGAACTCGGGTACCAGCCTACCATATGGCTCGTGGTACCCGAACCTCCCACAAAGGGGACCAGGCCAACTCACCCGCTACCACAGGTCGACATAAAAGGAGCGACAGATGATCACATTGGATCTGTCAAATGTATCCAACCCAGTATGCTAATCAGGATCATTAGGCTACGATGTAAACGTAGGCTACCCAAAGGATGATAATTGAAAGGCTCGAGGGACACGTCCGTACCCATGTTTGTGAATTGGTCCATAATTGACCTATAAAGTATTGATAATCCCATAATTGGTTAGAAAGTTAATAAAGATAGTCTTAAACCTATGTACTCTCACCAACCGTTGTGTTGACAATTTACGCATCATTTTTAGGTGAGCTTAATGGTGTTAAGATAAGCGAATATGGCTAGAAGAGACCGTAGGAAAGCTAAGGCGATATTTATGCCAATTCAGTTATTAAAAAATCATTGCATGAATTGTTAATGGATATGTTTTTTTTGCATGTCAATTAATGACGAGACCTCTTATTCATCAAAAAGACCCTTATTATTATGTTTTGGGTTAGTTTGTAGTATAGTTATATGACCACTGTGTCAATACTTTACTTTATTGTATTCATATTTTAGTAAATTCTCTATATATGACACCATTGTTGTGATGATATCTAATCTAGTTTACGCGCGCTTTTCCGCCATGGCGGGGTGTACCGATGCAGTCAACAAATAATCAACCAAAAAAATGATATCAAAAGAGTAAGAAAGGAATATCACAAACTATCACAAATACACCTTTCATCACCGCTGAAATACATTCGATGACCATCAAAAAAAACCTAATCTGTGTACGACCGAATATACGATAGAAAAATTCAAAAGTGAAGTTCCACTTGTCCAACCTCATATTCTGTCGGCTCTTTGTAATGATTACTGATGGAGAAAATGCAGTATCACAAACTTGATGCTGAAGTAGAATACCACAAACTTGTGACTTATGTCTTGTGCTATCCACGAGACTCCAAACTTACACTGAATACTACATGTAATTCCTTGAAGTATAAGTATACTAAGTCCTTGACAAATCCCTCAACTATGTGAAACACTAGCACACACACGTAAACTCCTCAAGTGATAGCAAATGTGCGCATTGAGCACCAACTACTGCATTTATAGATCCACATTGCTAATTTGATAAGTTTTTCATCACACGTTTATAACTCGAACAAGTATCTTTAAAAGTCATGATCCTACCAACCCCCGACGTTTAAGATAGATACGACACGCACCCGTAAATTCCCACTTCAACTTCAAATAAATGATAACGAATCATCCCCGTAATTAATTCTTGGAATTAAATCCCGATAATAGCCTTTTGAACGGTTTTCGTGAATCTTTATCCGGATCGTTCTTAAACAATAAATGATGTTTTTGTTTTTGGCATTTTAAGCCATAATAGTCCAGCCCATTTTTTTTTTTTAAACATATAGTGTTTTACAAAAGATGTGTGTTGTATAAAAATGGTTAGAACACTCATACTCATAAAATGTCAAAAACTATGTATATTATACATAACAACAAATAGTTTTTCGCACAAGTAAAATTTACAACTAATCTTGGGATTAATGGAACACACTATTTAAATATTTATCTATTTTCTTTTAAATGAGTGTTCGTGAGGGTCAAGAAAGATTTCAAGAATATATCAATTCATTATTCAAATTATGGTTGATATATTTATCGAATCTAATTGACAAGTTTTTGAGTATGGACAAGAAATCGGATTCTTATTTGTTTAGTTTCAAGATTATATCAAATTATAATAAAAGATATTGTCTTGCATCTACATACTCAATCACACTAGATTGATATGAAAATAATTGCATCCGTTTGTAGATAAAAAGAATATGCATTGGATCATAACTCACACTTGTATTGATAATGCCATATTGAGTCTACTTGTCCAATAGTTGTGTTCCAAATATTAGTCTAATATGTTTAATACATGCATGACATACATAATGAAGTAGGATTGACAAATTGGATGTTTCGTCCGAAATATTCAAGAAATTTACATTGCAATGCAATTACTAAATGTGTCATTTCCGAAAAACCAAACACGAGCAAATTTACAACATATGTAATCTTTGCTCATACAACTTAAAAGCACAACTTAAAACTCATATTCATATTTGACTAAATTCTTAAATAAATGAATGCCTTCTTCTTGAGTGTAACCTAATTGCTTCTATCCTAGCAATAGGAGCAAAAACCTCATCATAATGAATGCCTTCTTCTTGAGTGTAACCTTGTGCAACCAGTCTTGCCTTGTTTCTAACTACAATTCCTCTCTCATCTTTCTTGTTTCTATACACCCACTTAGTTCTAATAGCCCTCTTACCTTTAGGAAGATCCACCAAAGTCCAAACCTTTTGAAGTTTAAATTGAAAAAACTCCTCTTGCATTGCTTCTATCTAGCTTAGATCTGTCAAAGCTTGAATCACCTTCTTAGGTTCTATTTGTGAGAGAAAATAGACAAATAAGAAGTTTTGATAATCTTTGTGATTTGTTCTCCTTTGCCTTTTGATGTAACTGACCATAGCTTGTTCTTTAGTAATCTTGGTCATCCTCCTTTTTTGAGTAGCTGAATTTATGTCTCCAATGATCTGGTCTTTATGATGATCCTTGTGAATTCTGGTTGTGGGAATATGACTAACATTCATGGTGATTTCTAAGTTATTAAGGTCATCCTCTGCACTCACATCTTCATTATCATATGCACCACTAAAGATACCAGTATCCTCCAAATCAAGTATAAGAGGATCAGTAGGAAGAACATCAACATTAGTAAAATTTTGCCCAGCAGTACTAACAGATAGATTGTTAGTGCTGTTAGCATAACCTTTCTTCTAATGAACAAGCAAATTATCCAATTCAGCTCTAAAATCTTGCACATTATGGTCATTTTCTTTATTTGAAGTTCCTCCTTCTTTCTCTTGACCATTTCTTTCACCCTCATGTGCTGGTTCTTCATTAATCTTTTTACCAGCATCATCAACAACTGCATCCTTTGAGATCTGTGGACTATAATAAAGTAATGGTAGCAGAATATATTGTTGAGTAGGTACTGCATCAACATTATCCTTGATACCTGCATTCTTATTAGTTTGATTCCCTGTAGTAACTGGCTTATAATTTATAGAGTTTGTTAGTAAATCAATATCAAAGAGCCAATTTGGTCTACTCCCTGCAACATTGGGTTTGTTTTCAAGAAAGTTTATGTGCAGATTATCCTCTACATTCCTAGTTCTAGTGTTAAATAACCTAAAAGCCTTGCTATTTATAGAGTATCCAACAAAGAACCCCTCATCAGCCTTCTTATTAAATTTGCCTAGGGAATCTAAGGTATTAAGAATAGTCACAGGACACCCAAAAGGTCTCATAAAACTTATACTAGGTGGTCTACCATGTAATAGTTCATAAGGTGTCTTGTTGTAAGGCTTGGTCACTAGAACCCTATTCTGAACATAACAAGCAGTACTAACTGCTTCAGCCCAAAATATAGTAGGTAATAATGAATCTGCTAGCATAGTCCTAGCTGCCTCTATTAGTGTCCTGTTCTTTCTTTCAACAACTCCATTTTGTTGTGGAGTTCTGGCAACACTAAACTCCCTCTTAATCCCTTTCATCCTACAGAACTGATTTATGTCATTATTTTTAAATTTAGTTCCATTGTCACATCTGATGATTTTAACCTTATGATTTATTTGATTTTCTATGCCAGTTATAAAAGTTTTAAGGATTTTACTAGTCTCATCCTTAGTGGCCAAAAAGAAAACCTAACTAAACCTACTATAGTCATTAGTGACAACAAGGCAATATGTCTTGTGATTGATACTCCTTACAGATGTTGGTCCAAATAAGTCCATATGCAACATTTATAAGGGTTGGTTGATTGAGCTCACAAGCTTGGTCTTACAAAAAGCTTTATGTTGTTTTCCCTTATGACAAGCAACACAAGTATGGTCATTTTCAAAGATCTTTGAAGGCAAACCTCTAACAAGGTTTCCCCTTACAAGTTTGTTCATTGTTTTAAAGTTTATATGACCAAGCCTCCTATGCCATAAATTAGACTCATCTATTGTAGCCTTTGCAAATAAACAAGTTAAACCTCCTGAAGGAACAACATTCTTTAGATCAAAATTGTACATGTTGTTTTATCTAGGAACTTTAAGCAAGACTTGACTTTCATCAAGTAGCTTAAAGTCAGGAGATAGAACAAGACATTCGGTCTCAGTGAAAAGAACACTATTTTTCTTGTCACATATTTGTGAGACAGAGAAAAGATTAAACTTAAGTTCCTTTACAAAGTATACATCTTCAAAGTCTAATTTCTTAGTCCTAATTTTACCTTTTCTAGTAATTTTACCTCCTTTAGGACTTCCTGCAAATGCAACAAATCCACCATCAACCTCTTGATAATCTGTAAGGAAGGACTTGTTTCCTGTCATATGCCTGGAGCATCCACTATCAAAAATCCCTTGATCCTATAAAGTATATTGTGGATTACCTTGCACTTAAAATAAGAGAATTAGTTTCTCTTGGGGACCCAAGCCATTACTAACTTGAGTCTGCCTTGTAGACCAACATAGTCAAATCTTTTAAGCATGCATGATCCACTATCTTTGGAGGTATGATCAATTATATTTCCTGTTGCTCTCCAAATCCAGCATGCTGAGGACTTAATAACATTTTCTCCATTTCCCACAGCAGCGTTAACTACTGCTTTTGACCCAACAGTAGTTACATTGCTAACTCTAGTAGTTTTAACTTTTTCATTAAGATTATTGGTTTTAGCTGCTGATTTTTGGTTAAAAGCCCTTCTTACTGGTGAATGTGCTTTAAAATAAGAATATGTTTTGGGTAATGCATCATTCACTTTTGATTTAGGGGCAACATTATTAACAGGCTTGGTAGTACTAATTGATGTTGCTATTCTTGGAGAGCTTTGCTTAGCAGTATTAACACTGGTACTTGTTCTGACTTTGTTACAACTGATGGTGGAACAAAATTCCTTTTAGGATGTGGGTGAGTAAATGTATTTTGGTGGTTCACCCTCTGAGCATTGTTCCATACTGGTCTAATTTCTCTTTGACCAGTAACCCTTCCCTTAATATTCAACACTGGTTTTTCTACCATCTTCTTGTCATGAAAATCACAGTCTTTGATTAAATGGTTAAAACTCCCACATACCAAACAAGCTTTCTTTGTAAACTCAAAACCATTTCCTAGTCTCCGAGTCATCATTCCATTCCAGTTTCTTCTATTATCCCTAGGACTTTAACTTTTCCTAGGATACTCTTCTTGCCTATATGTGTTTTCCTTATTAACAGATTTCACATTAAATTGATTTTAGTAAACTTTGTGTTTTTCTGATCAGGTTTAGGTCTAAACACACTACCATTTTCACTATCAGTGTCCCAATCTTCAATGATAGGAGCACTAGGCCTAACAGTTTTAGGCTTTTTTACAATATCCTTACTAGTCTTAGATATACTAGTTTCATTTTCACTCACTTTAGTCTTATAGACAGAATCATCTAACCCAACAAAGGATAAGTCAGGTCTTGAGGGCATGTAGTTCCTAGTGTAAGGAGGGGGAACTGCATGAAACCCTTCACCTATTTTGAATCTATCATTTACTGGACTATCATCCACATCACTTTCTCTACTGTTAAACATACTATGAACCACCTCACTCTTATTTATTTGACTATCATAACCAAGACCAACTTTGTCTTTAGCACTTATTTGACTATTTATCAGTTTAGTTAGATTCTTTGATGATTCTTCAAATTTTTCTAGTTTAAGTTTCAAATCATCTTTCTCTTTTAAAGCTTCTTCTAACTGATTTTTAAGGTTTTTGATAGAAATATCTTTTACTTGGACACCATATTTTAAAAATGCAATGTCTTCTTCATAAACAGCTTCATTCTTTTCATGAATAACTATCCTAGCTTCTAATGATTCTAATCCTATTTGATAACCTATAATTTCTAGATTAGATTTTTTTAAGAGCTTCACGCAGCTGCGTTTTTGCAAGCGTTTCATGATTGAATCTTTAATCAATCTTTAAGCAAGTATGTACCTCAGCGTTTTGAACTTGATGAACTTGATGAGCCTTGGGATGTATAGGCCATTAGAGCAAAGTTTGTGATGCCTTCTTCAGCCTGAAAGCTTCATTCATAACCACCTATCCCATCTTGAACAACCAAGGCATTTGTAGGAGTTTCCACTGTGGATTATTAGATTGATTAGCAAAGAAGGAAAACATGACATCATCAGCATAAGTTAAGGAAGAAGCTTGTCCCTGTGAACTAGCGGTAGAAACTTCATGAGCAGTATTAATTACTTCATTAGTACTGCTAATGTTTTATGAATATACAAAACCACATTTTGAGAGTTTGAGCTTGATTTGCCTTTAATCTCAGATTCATACACCTTCAGATTATTATACAAATCATCCATGCTTAATGTGTCTAGATCAGATTTTTTTCTCATGATTAAAGCAATATTGTTCCGATCTGATGGTAGACTTCTCAGCAACTTCAAATTTTCATCTTCTTGAGAGATAACTTTACCATGAATTTCTAATTGGCTGATGAGTTTTTGAAACCTATCATAGGTTTTATCCAGTCCTTTAGATCTTGATGCAGGAAAATTCTCATATTGCTGCTTCAGTATGGTTTTCTGCATTTTCTTTGATTCTTTGTTGCCTCCAAATACCTGGCCCTTATTGCTTCCACATAAGGTCTTTGCTTCCTTTATTCTAGGAAACTTCAATAGGTGTCATCAAGATATGAGCCCAACATCAGAGCGACTTTTTTGCTTTTAATTCATTCTATCTGTTAGCTTTTGCTTTAGCAGTGTTTAGGAGGAATGGGACCTTCCAGTAACATGACCATAGCCTAATGCAATTAGCAGGTGCATCACCATTCACAATAACCTCCCAAAGAGCTAATCTGTGTGAGTAAGATATTGCTCCATTCTCATGCTCCTAATGATCATAGTCTCGTTTTGTAGTACTAGAAGTCTTCTACAGGCCAGACATATTTGGGTAGTTTTTGATCGTGACTCCAATCTTTTCATTTGACATAACAGATCTTAGGTGTAGATTATGGTGTTCTTCTTATTCAATTGTTTCTCAACAAGCTCTGGATCCCACTTGTTGAATCCTTTTGAACCGATCTTACTATAGACTTGTTAAAGCTTAGTTTCGTTGGATAGATCAAAAACAACTATAGTAGCGAACTAAAGGATTGAGAATATCACAAATCTATGCGGAAACTAGTTTGCCCAATATAAGAAGAACAATAAAATTGTAAACAAAACTTTTACTAAACTTGCAGCCCTCAATATGAAAGATCACTTTGAATAATGACAAGGGTTATAAAATAACCCTTGGAGCTATGAATATCCAAAGATGTAATACCTAACATAATGCCCTATGGACCCCTCTCTTTTATATAACCAAGGAGTCTACAAGGCTTACAATACTTTTTCTTAACTCTATCATGATCTTTTCTATAAACAAACGATAATCTCCTAAACCAATAAGTTTTATACATATATTCTTTTACAAATAACTAATACTTATCTTCATAAGTATTCTTGTTCTCCAGTCAATCTTTGATCTCATCTCTGTCAGTATAATCCTTCCAGCAGTAGTAATCACTTAGTAGTTGTAACTGAACACAAGCAGTATTAACCTCTTAGATAGTTTACATCCATAGCCAGTATTAACATACACTAGCGTACTAACTTTTGTACTAGCCAATCAGTAACTATTAGTATATTTTAAGTCTCATTCTCTGAGCATCTTAACTTCTATTAGCAGTAGTAACTTTATGCTAATAGTACTAATATATACTAACAGTAGTAACTTTTACACTACCAGTACTAACTACTTAGCATAATTTTCATTAGTATTACAACATCACTAAGTTATGCTTAACAGCACTAATATATACCTGAGGAGTAGTAACTCTAAGAATGATCTTGAAGACTTTTAATCCCAACATAATCCAATATCCACACAAATACAGGTAGGCGTTACCTTGTCTAAATCTAACTTAATCACGGGTAGGCCGTAACCCCCTATCCCATCACGTGCTAGCATAGCAATCATGTATCATCAATATGAGTTACATAGTTTGGCTGGAATGGCACACCAACTTATACGTTCATGTATCCACAAATGTATCATGTAAACTTACACACATAATTGTATCACATAAACAGTTACATAACCATGTCCAAACAAAACCAATCTAAAGACAAGGAGATAAAAATTGTTTTTAAACAATATTTTGTATCTCATATTCGACCTTAAGAAAACGCATTTAAAAATGGGCTATGAGAAAATCAAATAGCTAACCATAGCATAACTAATTTGAAATACAATTTTTTTATCCATTTTCACACCCAAAGAAAATACAATTAAATAGAGGCATACGAGAGAGATAAGAACTCAGCCATACAGAAAGCTTACTATGCGCGTTACAAAATCCAAGCAAATATCTACTAATAATTATATACCCACGGGTTACACACAGTCAATGCTTTATAACCTTGAACTATGTAGTAACCTTCAATTGATTAGTCCACTAATGTTTGAGTAATACATTTTTGACCATCCACAACATGTTATTTCTCACATCAATCAAGCTCCCCTTACTATGTTTTAAATATTGTTCACATTTCCTTTTTTACAAAAAATTTTCTTAAAAACTTTTTTAATTTTTTTTTTTTAAAAATGTAGAAATTTGTGGTATTTACGAATATTTATAAAATACTAAAGGACCTCTTTTGACTTCCAAAATCCTATTACATCAACTTCAATAAGTCCTAAACCTACTGGAATTTTTCCAAAAGGGTTTGACAAGCTTTACTATTTTTTAAAAATTCGACAACACAAACTGTCCTGAAAAATATCTGATCGCACACTTACAAAATGATTTTTTAAAAGTACTTAGACACTTTGAAAAAATCTAAAAAAATTACAGGAGTTACTAGACACCTTGATCTTATACCAATAGCAATTTCATGAATAGAAAAAATATTTTGATAGGATTTTTGACCTCACAAGCACGATACAAAAATGTTAAGAAAACTCATATTTGACAAAGAATATTATAGAAATATTTTGACTGACTTCTACTCACTTTCAATTCACGAAACCCATATTGTTGGAAAGTATACTCTCTACAGATGATTTTAGAGCAAAAAAAATCTATTAAACTCAGACCGAGTTATGACCTTAACAAGTTGACCTAAAATTTTGCTTAGAATCAATTCTAAATTTAACACCAATTAAACCTAACCAAACGCATACATACACTACTAATTACCCTCTAATAAATATTTAATGATCATATACATTCAATTATTAAGATTTTATGAAACCCTAATTCCATCAATTAAAAAGTTACATAATTTTAAATTAAAAGAAGATTGAATAAAAAGGGTTATACGAAAAAACCTTTTAACTCAAAAGCACACGATCTTGAACCCTAAAATTTCTTGAATTTTTTTTGATGTTTTCTTCCTTCTTTGTGGGTGTTCACTGAAACAAGGGAGAGGAAGGAAAAATAATGATCTACTGTTTAGGTTTAAGAGAGTATTTATACTAGTTTTAGGGTAAATATCAAAAAGATTTGTTTTCTTATACAATTAGGAGTCTAAAAAAATCTTTTCTATTTTTTTTCTTTTCTTTCCTTGGCCGGCCACCCCCTTTATATATATATATATATATATATATATATTGCTTTAAATTACTTTTTATTTTTTTACTCAAAAACATGAATTTTATTTAATGTTTAATCATACTTTAACTTGTTTACTTGAAACCTTTAATTAAAACATATTAACACTAAAAATAAAATATTTATTTCATTAATTATTTTTCCCAAATTTTATTATCACTTAGACACATAAATAATTTAATGAATCATCGTCTATAAAGTATACTTGAACCACAACTTAACGACGCACACACGATAAATTATTTCATCATAAATAAAATAAGGCCCACCACTTATAAAGTTTTTTATTTCAATATTTTATCATTTCTAACGAAATGAAATGACTATATTATCCATTTCTTGCATATTCATATAATATATAATATATTATCATGAATTTCATATTTTACATAATTTGACTCATATATACACATTATGATCAGGACTAAACGCTACACGGTTAAATGATCCTGATTTGGTCATGGTTGTCATAAGCGAGTGGTTGAAGGACTCATTGAATCACAACTTCAATAAGCAACCTCTGACGTATTCAAGTCAAAGACATCGTCAAGGAAGTCGAAGATTACTTGAAGACATACTCTTCAGCCTCGCGGATAGGTATCAGGATGGTTTGGCAGATGGAATACGTTGTGTTGGAAGAGAGTCGGGTGTCACGCCCTGCCCGATTTTACGAGGTTACCCGGGATTCCGGATTGTTCTACAATTAACTAGAAGACTTCGTGGAATTATATAGAAAGTGCAAGAAGGTCTTGGAAACCCTTGGCAGATCAAGGAACCCTTTGGAAAATCTAAATGCTTCCATCCATAAGATTGTAGAAGTTGGGCCTTCTTAGAGTTGTAAATAGTAGCCCTAGTGTAGCCATAATTTTGTAGTATAAATAAATCCATCCTCATTTAGAGAAATCATCCAACAATTTACTTGTATTCTCTCTTGTGAAGTTCTCTCTAGCAATAAAGAGTATTTCTCCATTTCACTTGTGTTCCTTTCTATAAAGCTTTCTTAGTTGCCTAGATCGTAGAGTGCTCAAGCAAGGCCGACTAAGTCGAGACTAAATGCTGCACGAAAGACCTTTTTCGAGACAAGTTCGTGACACAGGGGTGGCAATACCCTAATGATCTTATTACTCATTAAGATAAACAAACTAAGCATATCTTTTATCTCTAAGTGTGTTTAGGCGGGATAATTCGATAATGCAAATTGAAGGGACAAAAGGTAGTCTTTCGGAATTAAAGTCTACTAGGGTACGAGGTTGATCCCTTAGTAGGGGTAGTTGGGACGTGTTAAGATCTAGTGGAGAAGTACGTATGTATTTAATGCACGCCCATTCTTAGAAACATCCCGCCCATACTTTTGTGAATAGTTTTGCCAATTGTTCACATCTTTCACCAACTCATACTAGGTAGACTTTAATTCGAAAGACTCTTTTGCCTTACCATTTTGCGTTATCGAATTATCCCGCCTAAACACACTTAGAGATAAAAGATATGCTTAGTTTGTTTATCTTAATGAGTAATAAGATCATTAGGGTATTGCCACCCCTGTGTCACGAACTTGTCTCGAAAAAGGTCTTTCGTGCAGCATTTAGTCTCGACTTAGTCAGCCTTGCTTGAACACTCAACGATCTAGGCAACTAAGAAAGCTTTAAAGAAAGGAACACAAGTGAAATGGAGAAATACTCTTTATTGCTAGAGAGAACTTCACAAGAGAGAATACAAGTGAATTGTTGGATGATTTCTCTAAATGAGGATGGATTTATTTATACTACAAAATTATGGCTACACTAGGGCTACTATTTACAACTCTAAGAAGGCCCAACTTCTACAATCTTATGGATGGAAGCATTTAGATTTTCCAAAGGGTTCCATGATCTGCCAAGGGTTTCCAAGACCTTCTTGCACTTTCTATATAATTCCACGAAGTCTTCTAGTCAATTGTAGAACAATCTGGAATCCCGGGTAACCTCGTAAAACCTCTCAATGGCAAGGGCGTTGACACTACCGACTCTCTTTCCAACCATAAACGTATTTCCATCTACCTACCATCTGATATCTATCCCAGACTGAACGAGTATGTATATTCAAGTAATCTTCGACTTCCTTGAGAATTGTCTTTGACTTGAATACGTCAGAGGTTGCTCATTAAAGTTGTGATTCAATGAGTCCTTCAACCACTCGCTTGTGACAACCATGACCAAATCAGGATCATTTAACCGTTAGCGTTAGCCTGATCATATGTTATATGATTCAAATTAGGTACATATGAAATTCATGAGTTATATATATATATATATATGAATGATGCAAGAAATGGATAATATAGTCATTTCATTTCGTTAGAAGTGATAAATATGAAAATAAAACTTTATAGTGGTGGCCTTATTTTATTTATGATGAAATAATTTATCGTGTGTGCGTCATTAAGTTGTGGTTCAAGTATACTCTATAGACGATGATTCATTAAATTATTTATGTGTCAAGTGATAATAAAATTTGGGAAAAATAATTAATGAAATAAATATTTTATTTTTAGTGTTAATATGTTTTAATTAAAGGTTTCAAGTAAACAAGTTAAAGTATGATTAAACATTAAATAAAATTCATGTTTTTGAGTAAACAAATAATATAAAAGTCAATTTTAAAGCCAATATATATTATCTATATTATATATATATATATATAATTATAAATATATATAGATATATATATAAGAGGTTGGTGTCGGCCAAGGTAAGAAAAGGAAAAAAAATAGAAAAGATTTTTTTAGACTCCTAATTGTATAAGAAAACAAATCTTTTTGATATTTACCCTAAAACTAGTATAAATACTCTCTTAAACCTAAACAGTAGATCATTATTTTTCCTTCCTCTCCCTTGTTTCAGTGAACACCCACAAAGAAGGAAGAAAACATCAAAAAAAATTCAAGAAAGTTAGCCGGTTCTAGATCGTTGTTGTGCCTTTTGAGTTAAAAGGTTTTTTCGTATAACCCTTTTTATTCAATCTTCTTTTAATTTAAAATTATGTAACTTTTTAATTGATGGAATTAGGGTTTCATAAAATCTTAATAATTGAATGTATATGATCATTAAATATTTATTAGAGGGTAATTAGTAGTGTATGTATGCGTTTGGTTAGGTTTAATTGGTGTTAAATTTAGAATTGATTCTAAGCAAAATTTTAGGTCAACTTGTTATGGATCTTAACTTCGGTCTGACGTTTATAGATTTTTTTGGCTCTAAAATCATCTACAGAGAGTATACTTTCCAACAATATGGGTTTCGTGAATTGAAAGTGAGTAGAAGTCAGTCAAAATATTTCTATAATATTCTTTGTCGAATCTGAGTTTTCTTAACAGTTTTGTATCGTGCTTGTGAGGTCAAAAATCCTATCAAAATATTTTTTCTTATTTGAATTGCCTATTGGATTTAAGATCAAGGTGTCTAGTATTCCTGTAATTTTTTTAGATTTTTTCAAAGTGTTCTATGGTAGTAATTTTTAAAAAATATTTTGCTACAGTGTTGCGATCAGATATTTTTCAGGACAATTTGTGTTGTCGAATTTAAAAAAAATAGTAAAGCTTGTCAAACCCTTTTGGAAAAATTCCAGTAGGTTTAGGACTTATTGAAGTTGATGTAATAGGATTTTGGAAGTCAAAAGAGGTCCTTTAGTATTTTATAAATATTCGTAAAGTGACCTCAAATTTCTGCAGTAAAAGGAAAATGTAAACAATAGTTTAAAACATAGTTAGAGCTTGGTTGAGTGTGAGAAACATGTTGGGATGGTCAAAAATGTATTCTCAAACATTAGTGGTCCATCAATTGAAGGTTACATAGTTAAGGTTATAAGCCTTGACCGTGTGTAACCCGTGGTATATAATTATGTAGATATTTGCTTGGATTTTGTACGCGCGTGTAAGCTTTGAGGTGAGTTTCTCGTAGCCTCTTTTTAATTGTTTTTTGGGGTAAAAATGGATAAAAAATTGTTTTTAAATTATTTTGCTATGTTACTTATGTGAGTTTCTCATAGCCCCTTTTTAAATGTTTTCTTAGGGTGAAAATGGATACAAAATTGTTTAAAAAATGTTTTCCTTGCTTTAGATTGGTTTTGTTTGGACATGGTTATGTAACTGTTTATGTGATACAATTATGTGTGTAAGTTTACATGATACATTTGTGGATACATGAACGTATAGGTTGGTGTGCCATTCCAGCTAAACAATGTAACTCATATTGATGATACATGATTGCTATGCTAGCACGTGATGGGATCGGGGGTAACGCCTACCCATATTGTGTTGAGATTAGATCGGGGGTAACGCCTACCTGTATTTGTGTGGATATTGGATTGTGTTGGGATTAAAAGACTTCAAGATCATTTTTAGAGTTACTACTTCTCAGGTATATATTAGTGATGTCAAGCATAACTTAGTAATGCTGGTAATACTAATGAAAATTATGCTAAGTAGTTAGTACTGGTAGTGTAAAAGTTACTACTGTTAGTATATATTAGTACTATTAGCATAAAGTTACTACTGCTAATAGAAGTTAAGACTGCTCAGAGATGAAGACTTAAAATATACTAAGTAGTTACTGTTGCTAGTACAAAAGTTAGTACTGCTAGTGTATGTTAATACTGCTAGAGTAAACTTCTAAGTGGCTAATACTGCTTGTGTTCAGTTACAACTACTAAGTGATTACTACTACTGGAAGGATTATGCTGACAGAGATGAGATCCAAAGGATTGATGGAGAACAGATATTATGAAGATAAGTATTAGTTATTTGTAAAGAAGATATGTATAACTTATTTGTTTAGGAGATTACGTTTGTTTATAGAAAAGATCATGATAAGTTAGAAAGGTATTGTAATCCTTGTAGGACTCCTTGGTATATAAAAGGGGGTCCTAGGGCATAATGTTAGGAGTACATCTTTGATATTCATAGCTTCAAGGTTATTTTATAAACCTATCATTATTTAGAGTGATCGTTTCATATTGAGGCTGAAAGTTTAGTAAAAGTTTGTTTACTATTTTATTGTTCTTCTTAGTATTGCAAACTAGTTTCCGCATAGTTTGTGATATTCTCAATCTTAGTTCCTACTATAGTTGTTTTGGATCTATCCAACACAACTAAGCTTTAACAAGCTAAGTAAGATCTGTTCAAAAGGGATCAACAAGTGGTATCAGAGCTTGTTGAGAAACTTTGAATAAGAAGAACACTATATCTACACAAGATCTGTTAGTCAAAGAAAAGATGGAGTCACAATCAGAAACTACTCAAACAGTGTCTGCTGTAAAACTTCCAGTACTCAAAACAGGAGACTATGATCTCTGGAGCATGAGAATGGAGCAATATCTTACTCACACTGATTATGCTCTTTGGGAGGTTATTGTGAATGGTGATGCACCTGCTATTGCATTAGCTAGTGCTGGTACTGAAGGTCCCATTCCTCCTAAAACTGCTAAACAAAAGCTAACAAGAAAGAATGAATTAAAAGCAAAAAGCGCTCTGTTGTTGGCCATTCTTGATGAGCACCTATTGAAGTTTCATAGAATAAAGGATGCAAAGACCTTATGGGAAGCAATCAAGGCCAGGTTTGGAGGCAACAAAGAATAAAAGAAAATGCAGAAAACCATACTGAAGCAGCAATATAAGATTTTTCCTGCATCTAAGATCTATAAGGGATGGAAATAAAACCTTTAGGATAAGGTTTCAAAAACTCATCAGCCAATAGGAAATTCATGGTAAAGTTATCTCGTCAAGAAGATGAAATTTGAGTTGCTGAGAAGTCTACCATCTGATCGGAAACAATATTGCTTTAATCAATGAGAAACAAAATCTGAATTAGACTGACTCATTAATTCATGCGATGATTTGTATAATAATCTGAAGGTGTATGAATCTGAGATTAAGTCCAATCAAGCTCAAACTCACATAATGTGGTTTTGTGTATTCATAAAACCTTAGCAGTACTAATGAAGTAATTTAATAGACTGCTCAATGAAGTTCTTCTACGCTAGTTCACAGGGACAAGCTTCTTCCTTAACTTATGCTGATGATGTCATGTTTTCCTTCTTTGCTAATCAATCTAATAATCCACAGTGGAAACTCCTACAAATGCCTTGGTTGTTCAAGATGGGATAGGTGGTTATGATTGGAGCTTTCAGGCTGAAGAAGGCATCACAAACTTTGCTCTAATGGCCTATACATCCCAAGGCTCATCAAGTTCATCAAGTTCAGACTCTGAGGTACATACTTGCTCTAAAGATTGCTTAAAATCATATGAAACTCTTCAAAAACAATAGATCAAACAGCGGTGAAGCTTTAATAATCTAATCTAGAAATTATAGGTTATCAAATGGGATTAGAATCATTAGAAGCTAGGATAGTTGTTCATGAAAAGAATGAAGCTGTTTATGAAGAAGATATTGCATTTTTAAAGTATGATGTCCAAGTGAAAGATATCTCTATCAAAAGACCTTATAATACAGTTTGAAAGACAGCTTTAAAATGAGAAAGATGATTAAAACCTTAACTAAAAAAATTTTAAAGAATCAATCAAAGAATCTAACTTAGACTGATTAAATAGTCAAATAAGTCTAAAGACAAAGCTCTATCTTAGTTATGATAGTCTCAATTGAATGGAGTGAAGGTGGTTCTAAGTGTGTTTTAACAATTAGGAGAAGTGATGTCAGTATAATAGTCTTTTGTAAAATGATAGATTCAAAACAGATGAAGGGTTTCATACAGTTCCCCCTCCCTACACTGGGAACTACATGCCCTCAAGACCTGACTTATCCTTTGATTAGATGATTCTGTCTATAAGACTTAAAGTGGAGTGGAAAAAAACTTAAAATTTAGTATATCTAAATATACTAGTATGGATATTGTAGAAAAGTCTAAAACTGTTAGGTAGTGTTCCTTATCATAGAAGATTGGGGACATTGATTTGATAATAATAGTGTATTTTAGACCTAGAAATGATCATGAACAAATAAAATCCAAATTTACAAAAAAACGATTTGTTCTCAAATCTTGTGATGAGAATGTGAATGAAATCTGTTAATAGAAAAACACACATATGCAAAGTAGAGTATCTTTTTTTTTTATTTTTTTAATTTTTTTCTTTTTTATATACCAGGAAGAAAAGTCAAAGTCCTAGGGGTAATAGAAGAAACTAAAATGGAATGATGACTCAGAAACTAGGGAATGGTTTTGAGTTTAAAAAGAAAGCTTGTTTTTTATGTGGGGGTTTCAACCATTTAATTAAAGACTGTGATTCTCATGACAATAAAATGGTAGAAAAACCAGTGTTGTAATTAATAGGTATTTTTTATAGGCGTTATGGTCAAATAACGGATATATTAGACAGTATGGAACAATGTTCAAAGGTGAAACCACCCCCTAAAATAAATTGACTTCACCCATATCCTAAAAAGGAATTTTTCCTAACAGCAGTTTTGCATACAAGTTAGGATATAGTAACACGTTAAAGCTGATCTAAGTAAAACTCTCAAGGGCCCAGCAGCATCATGTACTGACCAGGCCTGTTAATACTGCTTCCCCTAAATCAAAAGTGAATGATGCATTACCCAAAACATATTCTTATTTTAAAGCACATTCACCGGTAAGAATGGCTTTTAACCAAAAATTAGCTGCTAAAACCTATAATCTTAATGAAATAGTTAAAACTGCTAGGGTTAACAATGTAACTGCTGCTGGGCCAAAAGCAGTAGTTAGTGCTACTGTGAGATATATGAAAAATGTTGTTAATTCCTCAGCATGCTGGATTTGGAGACCAACAGGAATGTTATTGACCATACCTCCAAAGACAATGGATCATACATGCTTAAAGATTTGACTATGTTGATCTACAAGGCAGACTCAAGTTAGTAATGGCTTGGGTCCCTAAGAGAAACTAATTCTCTCATTTTGAGTGCAGGGTAATCCATAATATACTGTTACAGGTCACAGGATTTTTGTAGTGGTATGCTTAGCATTCATGACTGGAAACAAGTCCTTTCTTATAGATTATCAAGAGGTTGATGGTGGATTTGTTGCATTTGCAGGAAGTCCTAAAGGAGGTAAAATTACTGGAAGAGGTAAAATTAGGACTGGGAAATTAGACTTTTAAGATGTATACTTTGTAAATAAGCTTAAGTTTAACCTTTTCTTTGTCTTACAAATGTGTGACAAGAAAAACAGTGTTCTTTTCACTGAGACTGAATGTCTTGTTCCATCTCCTGACTTTAAGCTACTTGATGAAAGTTAAGTCTTGCTTAAAGTTCCTAGACATAACAACATGTACAGTTTTGATCTAAAGAATGTTGTTCCTTCAGGAGGTTTGACTTGTTTATTTGCAAAGGCTACAATAGATGAGTCTAATTTATGGCATAGGAGGCTTGGTCATATAAACTTTAAAACAATGAACAAACTTGTGAGGGGAAACCTTGTTAGAGGTTTGCCTTCAAAGCTCTTTGAGAATAACCATACTTGTATTGCTTGTTAAAAAGGAAAACAACACAAAGCTTCTTGTAATACCAAGCTTGTGAGCTTAATCAACCAACCCTTACAAATGTTGCATATGGACTTATTTGGGCCAACATCTGTAAGGAGTATCAATCACAAGACATATTGCCTTGTTGTCACTGATGACTATAGTAGGTTTAGTTGGGTTTTCTTTTTGGCCACTAAGGATGAGACTAGTGAAATCCTTAAAACTTTTATTACTGGCATAGAAAACCAAATAAATTATATGGTTAAAATCATCAGATGTGACAATGGAACTGCGTTTAAAAATAATGACATGAATCAGTTTTGTGGGATGAAAGGGATTAAGAGGGAGTTTAGTATATCCACAACTCCACAACAAAATGGAGTTGCTGAAAGAAAGAATAGGACACTAATATAGGCAGCTAGGACTATGCTAGCATATTCATTATTACCTACTACATTTTGGGCTGAAGCAGTTAGTACTGCTTGTTATGTTCTGAGATATCTCAGTCTAGTAGACCTATTCACCTTGTTGCAAATAAGAATGTATATAAGGAGTGGGAAGACATAATGGAAAGGGCTGCCACTACTACTTTTAGCTTAGAAGCAGAGCAAGATAGTGGTAACATTAATAGGACCTAATCCATGGCAACACTTAATGAATCTCTTCTTTAGGCTACTGATTCAGGTAGTGGTCCCAGGTGCCAAGATACCATATTGGGGGGTGTAGAAGCTCAAATTAGGTTTGAGGCTGCATCTAAACAAGTCCAATGATCTACCTCTCTCAAGAGTTAACACACTTAGAAGTGGGGAGGACAACATAAAACTAAAGGAGTTGATGGAACTTTGTACAAAATTGTTTGAAAGGATTCTTGATAATAAAAATATATAGAGTGACTTAGTGAGAAAAAAATAAATGAGAGAAATAGTGAGGCTGAAAATAGAAAGAGAGGTGTCTTTCGTGATATAAAAACGATAGAGTGACTTGGTGGGGAAAAGAATGAGCAGATATAGTAGATAAAACAGAAGAGAGCTTGTGGAATACCAATTGATGATGGGAAATCTTATTTGAAAGAAAATAGGGTATAATGCAAAATCCCCCCCCCCCATTTACCTTTGGTGGCCACCAAAGTGGTGGTTACGGGTGTGGGCGGCTGCTTAAAGTTAATGTTGCTCAGCTTAAACTTAATGCTGCTAAGCTTAAGTTAATGATGTTAGGCTTAATTTACTGCTGCCCATATTAGTTTATGCTGCTAGGTTATTACACTTAAAATGTTAGGCTTAAGTTAATGTGCAGGCATAACTTCATACTGAATGGGTTAGTTAATATGTTAGCTTAACTTATTGCCTGCCAGTTCAGTTAATGTGTTAAGTGTGAGTTCATTATTACTTCGATTATAGGTTTCATATCACTCATTCGTTTGATTTTACACCTTGTTATCCTCTCTAATCATAAACCCTAACTCAATTTCATCTTTAATCATCAAAACCCATCACAATGTCGACCCCAAAGTTTGCTGAAACTCATAATTTGGTTGCGTTTTTGGAGAAACCCGAAGAAAGTAATGGGTTTGAGGAAATTATTGATTTTCTAAATGCAAGTTCTGTCCAATATGCGTTAACGGTCAATCCAACCATTTATACTACCTGTATTGAACAGTTCTGGACATCTGCTAAGGTCAAAACAGTTAATGGGGAACGACAGATACAAGCCCTAGTAGACAAGAAAAAGGTAATCATCTCTGAGACAAGTATAAGGAGTGATCTTAAGTTGGATGATGCTGAAGGAACATATTGTCTACCCACTGCTACCATTTTTGCAGAATTGGAAAGAATGGGGTATGAAAATCTTACTCAAAAGCTTATTTCTCATCCCAATGGAAATTTCTCATCCATACCATACTGCAATGCCTTAGTGCTAAGACTACATCCTGGAATGAATTTAGTAGCACTATGGCATCTGCTATCATATGTCTTGCCACAAACCAAAAATTCAACCTTTCCAAGTACATTTTTGACAATATGGTGAAGAACTTGGATGGTGGGGTAAAATTTCTCATGTACCCAAGATTTGTGCAAGTCTTCCTGGACAAACAAGTAGAGGGAATGTCCAAGCACAAAGGGGTTTATGTTACACCTTCCCACACCAAGAAGGTGTTTGCTAACATGAAGAGACCATGCAAGGGTTTTTCTGGAAGGGTTACACAACTATTCTCCACAATGATGGTTCAAGCTACATAAGACATGGGCGCAGATTTAGCTACTCCTACTGATTCCCATTCCACACCCATTATCACTCAACCATCATCCTCAAAACTTCAAAAGAAAAAATCAAGAAGGAAACAAAGGAAGGACAGTGCTCCTACAAAGCATACTACTGAAAAGACTACTCCTGAGGAACATGTCTCTACTCCTTCCTATGATCCACCTCCAAGTGGTGAGGATAAAATGCAACTTGCTGAATTGATGAGTTTGTGTACCAACCTACATGAGAAAGTCCTTGATTTGAAGAAAGCCAAGACTGCTTAAGCAAAGGAGATTACTAGTTTAAAGAAGAGAGTCAAGCAGTTGGAAAAGAGAAGGAAGTCAAGAACTTCAAGGCTAAGAAGGTTAAGAAAGGTTGGTTCCTCTAGCAGGGTAGAATCCTCTAATGATGCCACTTTGGGTGCTCAAGAGGATGCATCCAAACAGGGGAGGAAAATTAAAGATCTTGATGCTGATGCAAAAGTAACTTTGGTGAATGAGACTCAATAGATTAATGATGTCAACCTGATGTTTGATACATGTGTGTTGGAAGAGCAGGAAATTAAGTTTGAAAAGGTGGTTGAAGAGCCTATAGTTAGTGTTGCTACAACTACAAAGTCAATTCCAGTTAGTGCTGCTGACGTAGTTACTACTGCTAGTGCTAGTGTTGTAATTCTAGACGAATCGACTCTTGCTCAAACTTTGATTGAGATCAAAACTGCAAAACCTAAGCCTGTTACAACTGCTGCTACAACATCAGGAAGAACCCAAGCCTGTTACAACATCTGTTAGACCAAGGGCTAAGGGAATTATATTTCATGATCAGGAAGAACACGTACCTGCATCTACAAAAACATTTTCTTCTTCATAATCACAACTTCCACAAGTAAAAGACAAAGGCGAAGGAAAAATGGTGGAGCCTGAAGTACCTTTGAAGAAGAAAGATCAAGTTGCTCTTGATGAAGAAATGGCTAGAAATCTTGAAGCTCAGTTGCAAGCTGAACTTATTAAAGAAGAGAGATTTGCAAGGCAAAAGGAAGAAGAAGCCAACATAGCTTTGATCGAATCATGGGATAACATACAAGCTGTGATGGAGGCAGACTTTGAATTAGCTCAGAGGTTACAAGCAGAAGAACGGGGAGAAATAACCATTGAAGAAAGATCAAGATTGTTTGTAGAGCTCATGCACAGAAGAAAGAAACACTTTGCAAAGCTTAGAGCTAAAAGCCACCTACCAAAGCTCAAAATAGAAATCGAATGTCCACCTATTTGAAGAATATGGCTGGATACAAACATAGTCATTTGAAGAGCAAATGTATGCTGAAATCCAGAAGTTGTTTGATAAGGAAATGAAAAGAGTAAATACTTTTATGGACATGAATTCAGAAGTAGTGAAAGGCAGTGAGGGACTAAGAAACCAGAGGAAAGTCTAAAAAAAAAAAAAAACGGGGGGGGGGGGGGGGGGGGGGGGAAAAAAAGGGGGGGGGGGAAAAAAAAGGCGGGGGAGAACTGATTATGATATGTCAAAGAAGCAAATAGGATAGATGAGCATGTAAATATAAGATTGAAAATATAAATCAACGAAATCGGCATAATAATATGACGCAAGGCCATTTTGAGCATTAGGTAAAGATGATGAGGTAGCAATTGATGCTATACATCTATATACATAAGCATCTAGTGATTGTTGATATAACATTTGATAAAGGATTGGAAGGATGGGATACTTTAAATTGATAAGGGCTGATGGAAGCTCAAAAAGGTATTCATCAATGATAAAGATGCTTCAGGGTATTGATAGAGAAGACTTGAGACCCTCTGGAAGTTGTTCTAAACTAAACATGAGAATACCAGGCAGAGGTGGATTATGATGAGTGTTATAGGTGATTTGAAGTAATGCTTTGAACTGACATAAAAGTAAGTTATGGAGAAATCTAACAAGTGTACTATAAAGTGAACTGCTCATACTTTGGAAAGCTGTCTGATAAGTGTGAGAACGTGCACTTTGTATAAGGTTTAGTATTTTTACAGATCTTTATGTTGGTTGATAAAAGATATCCCCTTTACACCAATAACAACTATCAAAAATGTCTGCTGAAAAGAAGCTTCAAGCTGATCGTTAGAATGAGATGTTGTTATCCTACAACTACTTCAAGCTCATGACAATGGCAGGAACCAGGGAAAAGGAGTAATGAAGTGGTTTGAATGCTTCTCTGGTGGTTGATGAAGACTTTTAATGAAACTTGAAGATTCAGAAGATGAACATCAAGTTTAGGGGAGGATTGTTGGGTTTAAAAGACTTCAAGATGATTCTTAGAGTTACTACTGCTCAGGTATATATTAGTGCTGTCAAGCATAACTTAGTGTTGCTGGTAATACTAATGAAAATTATGCTAAGTAGTTAGTACTGGTAGTATAAAGTTACTACTGCTAGTTACTACTGTTAGTATAATTAGTACTGTTAGTATAAAGTTACTGCTGCTAGTAGAAGTTAAGACTGCTCAGAGATGAAGACTAAAAATATACTAAGTAGTTACTACTGCTAGTACTAAAGTTAGTACTGCTAGTGTATGTTAGTACTGCTAGAGTAAACTTCTAAGTAGTTAATGCTGCTTGTACTCGGTTACAACTGCTGGAAGGATTAATGCTGTTAGAGATGAGATCAAAGACATATCAGAGAAGAGATAAAGGTTGATTAAAGAACAAGAATACTTACGAAGATAAGTATCAATTATTTATAAAGAAGATATGTATAAACTTATTTGTTTAAGAGATTATGTTTACTTATAGAAAAGATCATAATCACTTGACGCGTTTTTGTAAGCTCATTAGGGTTTCCTTAGTTTATAAAAGGAACCCTACAGCATAGATCTAGATATAAGTTTTCATATTAGTATTCATAGTTTTGCATAGCAATCATAGTTAGTATGCATAGCTATTTTATAACTCAAAATAGTATTCAATAAATTGAAAGTTTAGTAAAGATCTTGTTTTTACTGTTTCATTGTTCTTCTTGGTATTGCAAACTAGATTCCGCATAGTTTGTGATATTCTCAATCTTAGTTTCTACTATAGTTGTCTTGAATCTATCTAATATAACTAAGCTTTAATAAGCTAAGTAAGATCTGTCAAGAAGGGATCAACACCAACAACCACTTTGAAATTAAGCATCGGGCATAAGCATAGCATATCATTGGGCATAAGCATAACATCAGGGATTTCAACTGGTTCCTTTATAAAATTAAGCTTGTCATCAATCTGGATCTCATCCAATGGAATAGCTAGTGGTTCGTCTACGAAACACTTCTTTAAATTGGAAACATGAAAAGTGCTATGAACTCGGCTTAATTGCTCTGGGAGTTCAAGTCGATAAGCAAGCGTTCCCACTTTAGCAAGAATCTTGAAAGGTCCAATATAGCGAGGGTTCAACTTCCCCTGTTTGCCGAAACGTATCACCCCTTTCCATGGCGACACTTTCAACATGACCTTATCTCCAACCTCAAATTCCAATGGCTTACATCTCCTATCGGCGTAGCTCTTCTGTCTATCTCGTGCAACTTGAATACGCTTCTTGATCTGAATGATCTTCTTATTTGTTTCATGAATAATTTTTTGAGCGTTTTCAACCTCAGCCCAACAAATAGGCGATCGACATTTTTGGCCGTAGAGAGCTTCAAATGGTGCAGCTTTGATACTAGTAAGATAACTGTTATTGTAAGAAAACTCTACCAAAGGTAGGTGTCTATCCCAACTTTTTCCAAAATCAATCACACAAGCACGTAGCATGTCCTCTAAGGTTTGGATGGTTCTTTTACTTTGACCATCAGTCTGTGGATGGTAAGCCGTACTCATATTCAATTGAGTACCTAGGGCTTTGTTCAGCAATCAAACTATCAGAATGTGGCTTTTTTATCTTCAGGTTGTATTACTTGCAGTGACTAATGACGCAGTTAATTCTGCTCATGTTGTTCCTGCTCCTAGGTTAAAGGGACAAGCTTACTTCCTCAATCTAGCGCTCATGATGATATGTTTTCTTCTTTTGTCAATCCAATATCAAAAGTTCCATAGTTGGACAATGAAGAATCTGGTGAAGATTGAATACTAATGATCCTTGAAGAGTTGGATCTCAAATAGGCGGTGGCCATGCTTTCAGGGGGTGTAGAGATTATTAATGAATACAGAGGAATTGAATTTAAATGGCAAAGAAACCGTTGACTTTTGTTAAAAACAAAGGTTTGAATGTTACAACTGCCCATAGAGAGGTTCACTTTTTAGAGAATGCAGGGCACCAAGGAATCAGGGGAATAGAAATAAAGATGCTCCAACAAGGATTGTACCAATAAAGACTCCTACAAATGCCTTGGTTGTTCAAGATGGGATAGGTGGTTATGATTGGAGCTTTCAGGCTGAAGAAGACATCACAAACTTTGCTCTAATGGCCTATACATCCCAAGGTTCATCAAGTTCAAACTCTGAGGTACATACTTGCTCTAAAGATTGCTTAAAATCATATGAAACTCTTCAAAAACAGTATGATCAACAGCGTGATGCTCTTAAAAAATCTAATCTAGAAATTATAGGTTATCAATTAGGCTTAGAATCATTAGAATCTAGAATTGTTGTTCATCAAAAAAATGAAGCTGTTTATGATGAAGACATGGCATTTTTGAAATATGAGGTTAAGGTAAGAGATAATTCTATAACAGAGCTTAAAAATCAGTTAGCAGAGGCTTTAAGAGAAAAAGATGATTTAAAAAACTTAAAATTAGATAAGTTCTGAAAACACTCTTCTATGAGGCTAACTGAAACTGATTATAAACAGTAAATAAGTGTTAATAACAAGTCTGGTATGGTTTTGAAGTCAAATGAAATAAAAAGGGAATTGCAATGATTTTCATCTGAATAAAAGTGAAGTGTTTAAAAGTGCATCTGATAGTAGTGTGAATGAGATTGAAGAGCAAAATAATCAAGTAAATGATAGGTTTAAGAAGGTTAAGGGATATCATGCAGTTCCCCCTCTCTACACTAGGAACTACATGCCCTCAAGACCTGACTTATTCTTTGTTGGATTAGATGATTCTATCTATAAGACTAATGTGAGTGAAACTATCTCTAGTGTGCCTAGAATTGAATCAACTGCATCCATGTCTAGTAAGGATAGTTTGGAACAACCAAAAACTGTTAGGCCTGGTGCTCCTATCATTGAAGAGTAGGAGTCTGATAGTGATGATGATTGTTTGATTAGACCTTCATTTGAACAAAATAAACCTAGTTATGCTAAAATCAATTTTGTTAAATCAGATGAAAATACTAGGAAATCTATTATTGAACAACACACATATAGGCAAGCTGAAAACCTTAGGAAAAGTCAGAGTCCTGGGGTTGATGAGAAATTGGAATGGAATAATGACTCAGAAACTAAGGGATGGTTTTGAATTCAATAAGAAAGCTTGTTTTGTATGTGGAAGTCTTAACCATTTAATCAAGGACTTTAACTTTTATGAGAATAAAATGGTTGCGAAAATCTTGTTGTTGGAATTAATATGGGCAAGGGTTATTGGTTAAAGGGGAAGTTAGACAGTATGATGAAACAATGCTAGTTGGTGAATCACCAAAACAAATTTGACTCACACAAAATCCTAAAAGAAATTTTGTTCCAACTAGCAGTTGCAACAAATATGGACTAAGTGTCCAATTAATACCGCTAAGAAAATGCTCTATCAAGAGCAAACAACATCAATTAGTTACTGCCATGCATGTTAATATTGATTTGTATTTGAACAAAAAGTGAATGCATTGTAAATCACCACAAATATATTCTTTTATTTTAAAGCACATTCACATTATAAGAGGCCTTTTTAACAAAAATGCAGCAGCTAAAAACATATAATTTTAATAAAAATGTTTATACTGCTAAGGTTAATAATGTAACTACTGATGGGCCAGAAGTAGTAGTTAGTACTACTGAGGGAAAAAGGGAAAATGTTGTTAAGTCCTCAGCATGCTGGATTTAGAGGACAAACAAGGAAATAGTACGTTGACCATATCTTCAAAGGACAGTGACATCATACATTGCCTAAAAGATTTGACTATGTTGATCCTCAAGGCAGTCTCAGTCAGTGTTGGCTTGGGTCCCAAAAGAGAAACTAATTTCTCTTATTTTGAGAGCATGGTATAATCCAGATATGCTTTACAGATCAAGGGATTTTCTTATAGTGGATGCTCTTGGCTATATGACTGGGTATAACAAGTCCCTACCTTACAGCTTATCAAGGACAATGATGGTGGATTTGTTGCATTTACAGGAAGTCCTAAAGGAGGTAAAATTACTAGAAAAAGTAAAATTAGGACTGGGAAATTAGACTTTGAAAATGTATACTTTGTAAATGAACTTAAGTTTAACCTTTTCTCTGTCTTACAAATGGGTGACAAGAAAAATAGTGTTCTTGTTACACTAAGTACTGTTATGTCTTGTTATAATCTCCTGACTTTAAGCTACTTAATGAAAGTCAAGTCTTGCTTAAAGTTCCCAAACAAAACAACATGTACAATTTTGATCGAAAGAATGTTGATCCTTCAGGAGGTTTGACTTGTTTATTTGCAAAGGCTATAATAGATGAGTCTAATTTATGGCATAGGAGGCTTGGTCATATAAACTTTAAAACTATGAACAAACTTGTGAGGGGAAACCTTGTTAGAGGCTTACCTTCAAAGCTTTTTGAAAATGACCATTCTTGTATTGTTTGTCAGAAGGGAAAGCAGCACAAAGCCTCTTGTAAGACCATGCTTGTAAGCTCTATCTGCCATCCCTTACAAATGTTGCATATGGAGTTATTTGGGCCAACATCTGTAAGGAGTATCAATCACAAGACATATTACCTTGTTTCTACTGATGACTATAGTAGGTTTAGTTGGGTTTTCTTTTTGGCCACTAAGGATGAGACTAGTGGGATCCTTAAAACTTTTATAACTGGCATAGAAAACCAAATAAATAATAAGGTTAAAATCATCAGATGTGGACAAATGGAATGAGATTAAAAATTAATGACATGAATAAGTTTGTGGGTTGAAAGGGATTAAGAGGGAGTTTAGTGTTGCCAGAACTCCACAACAAAATGAAGTTGTAGAAAGAAAAAATAGAACACTAATAGAGGCAGTTAGGACTATGCTATCAGATTCATTATTACCTACTACATTTTGGGCTAAAGCAGTTAATACTGGTTGTTATATTCAGAGTAGGGTTCTAGTAACCAAGCCTCACAACAAGACATCTTATGAACTATTACATGGTAAACCACCTAGTATAAGCTTTATGAGACCTTTTGGGTGTCTTGTGACTATTCTTAATACCTTAGATCCATAGCAAAATTTGATGAAGGTAATGTAGGGTTTCTTGGTTTTTTTGGGGGATTCTCTATAAATAGCAACGCTTTTAGGGTATTTAACACTAGAAGTAGGAAGGTAAAGGAGAATCTACACAAAAACTTCCTTGTAAACAAACCCAATGTTGCCGGGAGTGGTCCAGAATGGCTCTTTGATATTGATTCACTAACAAAATCTATGAATCATGAGCCAGTTACTGCAGGAAATCAAACTAATAAGCATGCAGGTATCAAGGATAACGCTGATGTTGTACCTACTCAACAATATATTTTGCTACCATTACTTTATGATGGTCTACAAAGCTCAAAGGATGTAGTTGCTAATGATGCTGGTAAAAAGACTGATGAAGAACCAGCACATGAGGGTAAAAGAAATGGTCAAGAGAAAGAAAGAGGAGCTTCAAGTAAAGAAAATGACCAGAATGTGCAAGTTTTTAAAGCTGAATTGGATAATTTGCTTGTTCAACAGAAGGAAGGTTATGCTAACAGCACTAACAGAGATAGTACTGTTAGTCCATCTGTTAGTACTGCTGAGTAAAATTTTACTAATACTGATGATCTTCCTACTGATCCTCTCATACCTGATTTGGAGGATACTGGTATCTTTAGTGGTGCATATGATGATGAAGATGTAGGTGCAGAGGCTGACCTTAACAACTTGGGAAACACCATGAATGTCAGTCATATTCCTACAACCAGAATCCACAAGGATCATCCTAAAGACAAGATCATTAGAGACATAAATTTAGCTACTCAAACAAGGAGGATGATCAAGATTATTGAAGAACATGCTGAGGGGTCAGGTTACATCAAAAGCAGAGGTAGAGGAAATCACAAAGATTATCAAAACTGCTTATTTGCTTGTTTTCTCTCTCAAAAAGAACCCAAGAAGGTGATTCAAGCTTTGGATGATCGAAGCTGGATAGAAGCAATGCAAGAGGAGTTGCTACAATTTAAATTGCAGAAGGTTTAGACATTGGTTGATCTACCTAATGGCAAGAGGGCCATTAGAACCAAATGGGTCTTTAGAAACAAGAAAGATAAGAGAGGAATTGTAGTTAGAAACAAGGCAAGACTGGTGGCACAAGGTTACACCCAAGAAGAAGGAATTGATTATGATGAGGTTTTTGCTCTTGTTGCTAGGATAGAGAGCAATCAGGTTATTTTTGGCCTATGCATTATTTATGTGGTTTATTGTGTACCAGATGGATGTGAAGAGTGTCTTTTTATATGGTACTATTGAAGAGAAGGTATATGTGTGCCAACCTCCTAGTTTTGAAGATCCATAGTTCCCTAATAAAGTTTATAAGGTAGAAAAAGCTTTATATGGTCTACATCAAGCTCCTAGAGCTTGGTATGAGACCTTGACTACCTACTTATTGGAAAATAGATTTAGAAGAGGCACTATAGATAAGACTTTATTCATCAAGAAGGACAAATGTGATATCCTGTTAGTGCAAGTATATGTTGATGACATCATCTTTGGGTCTACAAAGAAGTCTTTATGTGTTGAGTTTGAGCAGACGATGCACAAGAGATTCCATATGAGTTTTATAGGGGAGCTCACTTTCTTCTTAGGGTTGCAGGTAAAGCAGAAAGATGATGAAATCTTCATTAGCTAAGACAAGTATGTGGCTGATATATTGAAGAAGTTTGATTTTATCACAGTGAAGACACCAAGCACTCCAATAGAGACTAACAAGGCATTGCTTAAGGATGAAGAATTTGAGAATGTGGATGTTCATATATACAGATCAATGATTGGATCATTGATGCACCTAACATCTTCTAGACCTGACATAATGTTTGTTGTTTGTGCTTGTGCTAGGTTCCAAGTTACACCTAAAGTCTCACATCTTCATGCCGTGAAGAGGATCTTTAGATACTTGAAAGGTCAACCCAAATTGGGCCTTTGGTATCCCAAGGATTCACCATTTTACTTGGAAGCTTTTTCTGATAGTGATTATGCTGGAGCTAGCCTTGACAGGAAACTCACACCAGGAGGTTGTCAATTTCTTGGCAAAAGGTTGATTTCATGGCAATGTAAAAAGCAAACTATAGTTGCCAACTCCACTACTAAAGCAGAGTATGTTGCTGCTGCTAATTGCTGTGGACATGTGTTGTGGATCCAAAATTAAATGCTTGATTATGGGTTCAATTTCATGAACACCAAGATTTACATTGATAATGAAAGCACCATTTGTATTGTGAAGAATCCAGTGTTTCATTCTAAAACCAAGCACATTGAAATAAGGCACCATTTCATCAGAGATTCTTATGAGAAGAGGCTCATTCAAGTGATTAAGATACATACAGATCACAATGTTGCAGACTTGCTCACAAAAGCATTTGATGTTGGCAGATTTCAATATCTAACTGCCAGTATTGGAATGCTTAACCCCTGAAGCATTGATTGAGGGGAGGTTAATAAGTGTCAAGATACAGTGGATTATGCTTGACATGAGATGGAACAACAGCTGATGATGAAATTCAAGTTAGTACTGTTGGTCTAACTTACTACTGGTATGTATAATTAATACTGCTGTTATAATAAATATTGTGAGATTTGAGAGAAAGTAAAAACAGATAGAGAGAAAAAGTGAGCTTAAAAGAATTGAGAGAAAATAAAAACAGACAGAGAGAAAAAGTGAGCTTAAAAGAATTGAGAGAAAGCAAAAACAGACAGAGAGAAAGTGTGAGCTCAAAAGAATAGAGAGATTTGTGAAATAAAAACAGACAGAGTGATTCAGTGAGCAAAAGAATTGAGAGATATAGTGAGCTTAAAAACAGAAAGAGAGCTTGTGAGAATCAACATTGATGATGGAAATGCTTTTTGGAATGCCTTTGAGGTTAAAACTGGTGGTTGTAAAGTTAATGCTGCTAGGCAGGATTT
>BQNB010009340.1:0-87074 GCA_026074375.1 Tanacetum coccineum | reverse complement strand
ATTATTTTTGTTACTATAAAAAGAATGGACATAATTGAGGTTAGGTTAAAAGTTGTGATGGAAATTGAGGAACGATCCAACCAATGGCCAAACATATCAATGTGGGCCATATATTGTATCCACATACATTTTTAGTAAGCTAGGTTTTGGTGTATACAATATAGTAATGAAATAAATCAAAGAAAAATGCCTATATATTCTCTTGAAAATAATTCATCTTGTTAAGTGTTTTGAAATTTATGAGAAAATATTGACAACAAAAGAAAAGTAGAAAAATGAAAAATCATGTTTTGTATGATTGTATCTCCAATAGTGATTAGATATCTTTCATAGAATGGAAAATAAAAAAAATAACAAAATCTTTCAATTTTTTTTACCACATACTTAATTTTTATCAAAAAAGCCGTTATACCCACAAAACATTACAAGACTTTTCAGATTTTTTAAAAAACTCGCAAGGTTTGACCTTGCTAAGTTAAACCTTGCAAATTTGTAATGAAAATCGCAAGGTTTGAGCATGCTAGTTTTCAGATTACTAGTATGGTTGAAAACTAGCAATGTAAAAAATTCACAAGGTAAAACTTTGCTAGTTTTCAACCCTTATATCTTATTTATAGTTTTGTGATGTGAGAGCGAGGTACAATCTGCTCATCTGTTCTTGTAGGAGGTTGAGTGGGAACATTTTGTTCTGCCATCGTATTCTGTAGAGGAGCATTTAACAAAGAAGACAAACATTGCAGAGAAACGATGTTAGAGAGAACGTTAGTATTGATAAAAGTCATGTAACTTCACGATTGATTAACAACAGTGGTAACTCGTTTAATGAAAATCTACACATGATCGCACAGGATGCAGAATTATCCAACAGGTTCAATTACTTGATAACTAAGCCCGGATGGGAGTTTAGACAAGCAACTGGGTCATTCGTAGGGGCCTTGATAGATTGTAGGGCTTAATGGGCCAAAATATGAAACTTAGCCCAAATCGCCGCCAGGCAGAGTGCCAACTCGCCGTTAGGAGAATTGAGCAAACCGCCGCGAAAAGAGGCGGGTTGAATATTTTAATAAATAAAAATATTCGACCAAACCGCCGAGAGACGGCGGTTTACCTGTTGGAATAAAATAATAGAAAATTATGGCAACCCGCCGTTATTCAACCCGCTGTTGGCCAACTCGCCATTCGACAACTCGCTGTGAGACAACCCGCCTTTTAAGCAACCCGCCGTTAGGCAACCCGCCGTTAGGCAACCCTCTGTTAGGCAACCCGCTGTTAGGCAACCCGCTGTTAGGCAACCCGCTGTTAGGCAACCCGCCGTATGAACCAGCGGGTTGAGTAAGTTATTATTTAAAAATAATAAAATAACCAACTCGCCGTTTAGAAATATACGCAACTCGCCATTCGGGCCGGTTTCTTAATTAGAATTTTCAAAACCCGCACCTGCTTTTGTTCTAGACATAAAACACATCCTAAAAGCAGTTACCTTGCTATCTCTTACGCATAAGACATCTGTACTCACGTCTTTTTTCTTTCTAAAAGGCAACCAGAACATTAAGAACAAGGGCCAAAACATTTCATTAATGTTTGGGAATATTATTACACTACTCATATTAATTCATTATATACCTTATGAACAGTTGCCCGAGAACTAGACACACCTTACAACACCATACTTTGGATGTACTAATCTTTAAACGCAAACACTAGATCTATTTTTCTACAACTTCTTAATGTGTTTTTCGTCGATTTCCATTTGAGATACTCACTATAAATGCTTATAGATTAAGGATTCGATAAATACCCTCTTGCAAAGATACATTGGAAAAATCAAAGATTCGAGGTTTTGTTCGTCTGGGCGGCGAGCGTTGCCAGTGAAAGGACGAGTGTTGAGTTTTGACGCTGACCGATTCTTTGTATACGTTTTGGAAACAAATGGCAATCAGCCGCCCTTTTATACTTCTAAGTTTTGAAACTGGCAGATTTTGTCCATTAGGTTTCCCATCTTCTTTTAATTTTTGTTTTATGTATTTCTATTGGCCTTTTCTTAGAATAGGGCAATGGACCCAACTGTTAGACCCTATTGGTTAGTCTTTCTAAGATCCAAGCTGCAGGTTGTTGCCCGTCCTTAGCTTGCGGGGGCGTGTTAGACCAAACTAGATTAGATGGGCTGGTCCAATTATATAGATAGGCCGTACACATTAGGTTATGTGTTAGTTGCTTAATCTCTAAGCCATGACATTAGTATAAATACACATACAATCTAATGTACAAATCGCAATTACAATTACAATAATATATACCCTTTGAGGTTTTATACATATTTAGTTTAATTTTCGTTGTTTCAAAGAGTTTTGAGAAAAAAATATCCGCAATTGATATAAACAAAAGCAAACACACAAATGGGTGGCCTATAAGTTAATTTTGATAAAGGATGGCCTAAATGACAAAAATTTAATACTTTGGTGGCCTCTCAATACATAATCCCTATACTTTAAATGGAAATCTAACTTGGTTCATACTCTATATAGGTACTCTTATATGGACGTGAAAGTTGGAAGAAGGTAATTGAATAGTTACATGGTTAATATACTTCTAATAGTTGAAGAAAGTAGAGACTTAAAGAACCTGTTTAGGATAATGAGATTGCTAATAGAAATTGCTTATCTTATATAGAGGGTGTTTGGGACTCATCCCAAAGTTGATAATTTTGTTAATTTGTATATTTTTATTGATACATATTCTGTAATGACGAGTGCGAGGATGAACACAGATTCATCAGAAGGTATTTATTTTGAGGCAAATATGCACGTTAAGAAGGAAATTCTATTAAAGTGTACGTAACTACTCCATCCGTCCCAAAATAAGTGTTATGTTTTGACTTTTTGAAGTCATTTTTTTAATGATTTAAGTTAATTTGGATACCAAAGTTTTTGTGGATACCAAGGGACTAATCCTCACCCTTCATCCCCATCTTGATCCAATGGATAAGATTAAACCTAAAAACCATTTCCATCGTTTTTTTCAAATATTAATAACTCTCAAACCGTTAATCGTTATGCGAAAAAAATACTATCACGACGAGCATTTAATTATCTTTCTATAGATATCCAATTTGATATACTTTCGACAAATTTTTTTATTCTATTTTTTTTTACCTTTTTTTCTTTTTTTTCATCTTTTTTTTCGTTGTTGAAACTTGCATGAGAATCATATATGATATTTAAATTTAGTGTTAAATCATATATGATGTTAGTGTTAAATCATATATGATATTAGTGTTATATCATATATAATATTAGTGTTATATCATATATGATATTTGATTTTAGTGTTAAATCATATATGATGTTAGTGTTAAATCATATATGATTTTTAGTGTTAAATCACATTAACTCGATGTTAGTGTTAAATCATATATGATTTTAAACGAATATTCAAATTAGTATTTAATCATATATGATATTTTCATGCAAGTTTCAACAACGAAAAAAAAACGTGAAAAACGAAAAAGAAATGTGAAAAAAACGAAAAAAAAAATTTGTCGAAAGTATGTCAAAGTGGATATCTATAGAAAGATAATTAAATATTCGTCGAGATGGTATATTTTTTTTGCTTAATGGTTAACGATTTAAGAGATATTTAAGTTTTAAAAAATAAGTGAAATAAAAAAATCCTTTTAATCTCAGGTGTTGATTTCTTTTTAAATGGAAGGTTGTGATAAATCCTTTGGTATCCAACATTTTTTTAGTATCCAATATAACTCTTTTTTTAATTTGACCTTAAATATTTTTGTTTGTGTTATATAATACCGGATGTATGGATGAAGCTGATATTACAGGACCAATTATGGTCGTAGAAAATGTGTCTCTTATGGTGCTAGGATCAGATCCAAACATTATTAAAGACGGTTTCTCTAATGAACTTGATGGACAACAATGGTTAGACGAAAGTAAGTCATATCATAACACATTGAGATGGCATATTATGATGTTAAAGTGGGGGTGCGTGATTTCTCATTGATAGATTTGTACGAATGTTTGGTTGAGACAAGATATGGTTTGTGCGCAAAGAAGAACATGAGATCCCAGTATCACGGGCCTCAAGATTTTGAACCAACACCTTGAGCTTAAGGTGTTTTTGCGGGCCGGAGTAATGATACGATCTCTTGGAATACTAATTATGAAATTATATTACTACTAAGATATGTTTTATTTACCAGACATGTTTTATTTAGATAAAATAATTTTATTTATTTACTAGATATGTTTTATTTAGATAAAGATTATCATCAGACTTAGTCTATAAGAAGAATAAGATTATTATATATAGATGATTAGTAGGGCTGTAAACGAACCGGATGAACACAGACGAAGGCTTGTTCATGTTCGTTCATTTAATTTTAGCCGGACAAATAAACGAACACGATCGCTTAAACGAACGAATGTTATTGTTCATGTCCGTTTATGTTCGTTCATTAAGACACTAAACGAACATAAATGAATGAACGTAAATAAACAAAAAAAAATTAAAATTTTACACAATATTATGTTTTATAAGTGTTATTTTGTTTAAGTAAATCAATTATAAAACTATATAATAAAAATATACGATAGACGAACATAAACATATATATGATCATAAACAAACGAATAATCGGACGTTCACGGACATAAATGAACGGACAAGACTTTTGTTCATGGTCGTTCATTTAACTAAACGAACGTAAAATGTTGTTCATGTTCGTTCATCTAATAAATAAACGAACATAAACGAACGTAAACGAACTTTTTACCGAACGGTTCATGAAATGTTTACTGAACGCTCAGTTCAATTACAACCCTAATGATTAGGGTTATAATCTTATTATGATGAATACTATTAATAGTTTAGTGATTTGATACTATTATTGGTAGAGAGACCAACCTCTCGAAAGTTGATCACCTTTATATATTGTTCGTTATTATTCTTTATATCTCTTAATCGAATATGGTTCGTCATATACTCTTACGCTTCTACTGGCATACTAAAACCAAAGTCTTTGATGTCGATATGCATGTTTCGCAGTATCATCTGCCTTAACATTTGTCCCCCTTGTATATTAGCAACTCGATCATTCTCAACACATCGCTTACCCCACTAAGAAGAATCGATTGCTTTATCCGCACTTTCCACAGCTTAAATCACATCAGCTATAAATCCTTGCTGCTAAAGGAGGGTTGTCGTACCTCCATACAGCTCACATGAAACTTATTGTGAATGTATTTACCGCTCATTTCTAAATACCGTGTAACTTTGTCTTCCATACATAAATGAATATTATTTCTACATGGATATGTTGATATCTGCCATCTTAAAAATAGTCCTTTATTGATCAATTCTTGACAGTATGGCACATTGTTTACACTCTCTCTATGTCTTTTTGTACAATAAACACCGATTTTCTTTTACTAACCATACAAGAATGACCAACAAATTTTTAGTAAGCGAAGATATCAGTTCAATATAAAACATGTAAGTTTATCTTTGTAACTCAGTATTTTATATATAATGTCCCAAAATCAATCCTTACGTATACATTTTTCATACAATACAATGATTCTTAACATGTATATATATATATATATATATATATATATATATAATAAAATATATATATATATATATATATATATATAAAATTAGAGATCCAGTTAGAAGGTAAATTAAAAAATAATAATGATTGGAAAGTGACCTAAAACCACAAATTTAAGATGCAACGACTTATATTAGATGCATTTTTATTCATCTAGATGCACTATTTTGAGTTTCGAAAGTTAATTTGATGTGTAGATGGTGCAAATTGATTTTCATGATTTTGGCACATGCAGATGAGCAAAAAACAAGAGAAATCATAAAATGCATCTAATATACGTATATGCATCTAATTAAAAGCTAAAAAACACATTATGATGTGTTATAATGCATCTAAGATTATAGACATGCATCTAATTTAAGTCGGTGCATCTCGGATATGCGGTTATAGTTACTTCTTATCCTTCTTATTTTAAGAAAACTTCTCATTTGATCCTAACTCTATATATATCTATAACTTATATATGGGGCTAACTATGACTGGATTAATATGAATTAGTGACTGGACGCCACCTCAATGATGACATGAACACAATTTTGGCATGAATTTTCGGAAATTCTTAAAAATATGGTATTAGCAAGGTTTGAACTCAAAACCTATGGTTAAGATGCAACAAGAATTACCAACTGATACATCAGCCAATTTGTGTTTTCTAATTGAAAAACAATAATGATATGGTCTAAAAATAAGTTACAGATATTTTAATTTTCAAAAATATATTTGAAGATATACTCATGATTAGATTTCATATTCATTCAAATCCATAATATCTAGATACGTATGAAAACCCTAATATATACAAACCCTAATATCCATTGCCAATCTTCTTCATCGTTAGAGTTAGAGGTAATACTCACGATGTCCATCTTCATTTATTTATAGTATATGCGTTTAATTAGGTGCTTATTTTATGTGGAAACAGGTGGTTGTTAACGGCTGGATCCTTTTCAGTGTTTACCTGTTTGTAGGTTACTCTGAAGCAAATGTATTTATCTTATTTACATTTAAAAGTCTTTATCTCAAATTGTCACAGGTCGTTGCTTCTGAAAATCAACCTGTTCGGTGGACCACTCCTTTAGGCCTTCCTGTCGTGCAACCCTATTTCAAAACCAAACGTCATATTGTAAGTACTTGATTAAGATCTGTCAACCTTAAAAAGTCAAAGTGTACAACTTTTCGATAAACAATGATCACTATTATTGTTTTTTTTTGTTGCAGGTAAAAACCTCTCTTCAAGTAGGTTATCTTCCAAGCTCTATATGTGAATCCTTTGATAAAAGGTAAGTTTTCAAGCTTTTAGGTTTTATTTTTTTTAATAATTCACTTGCTTAGAACTTTTTTATAACCATTCATTCATTTAAACCAATCGAAAAAGTTAAATTATTTTAATGATAATATTGTTTTGTGAATATCTCTCAATGCTGGTCACCTTGGCTTTTTGGCATGCGCACTGCATCATTACTGGTATTTTTTTATTCCTACGTATTTTTGTTAAATAGGCCATATTTGATATCGGAGACTTGGAACTCTTTCATTGATTTAAGAGTGGTGTTTAGGAGGTTTTGCTATTTGGGAACCACCAAGCCCACATCCATATTTAATCCCTTCGTGCAAATTATCGTAGGTCGAGTCCTGGGTTAGCTACTCCAAAATCTAAAAGAAGTACATCAAGGTTGGGAAGAGATGGTAGCATGAGTTTGAGTTCGCCTTCGGTAGGGGAGGACTCTAATCCTCCTTGGTAATTGTATGTATTTGAATTTACTTTGAGCTTTCAATAATGTTGTTGTTATTGAAGGTCTGTTTCTGGATGTGCTTTATCTAAGTATAGACTTGTGTTATATGCTAACTTCTGTTTCATCGCTTTTATATTGCTATATCTTATTTTAACCTAGGCATCTGTCCATAATGTTTTCTTCACATCCCATAAGTGTAATCATCTTGATAGTAAATTACCATTTTTCTAACTTGGCCTTTTCTTTTGACAGATTTTCATTTTTTCGGTATGTTTCTCTTCTTTTGACATCTTCATTTTTGGGACTGATTTATATAACTAACGGCAATGTTTCTATTCTTTTGACATCTTCATTTGTGGGCATGCTTTTCTTCCAGAGCTATGTGACTTGGAAACCGGTATTGAAAATGATTAGATTGTGGAAATCAGTGACACTGTGTGATGTGTACTTTTTGATTTACTTTTCATAACATAGATTTGCATGTTTTATCTTTAAATGTCTACAACATGTAATAAGATCTTGTGGTTGAAAGCCTGTAGGTGTCTCCCGGTGGTTAATTACAAAACAACTATGTACTATAACTGGCATTACAAAAGAGCTTTGTACTATAACTGGCATTATGCGGATGACATGTACAATCTTGGGGTAGCTTATGGTGAAATGCTGAAGTTTGAACTGGTAACGCTAATGAATTTTCTATGTCTTTTATCTATTATTCATGTTAATCCATTCTTATTATCTTTCACTTACTATATAATAAAAATCTTTTTTTTATGTAAACCATTTATTTCCGTTACTGAAGCTAAGAAAATTTAGTAAACTTCTGTCTCTTTGCAGGCAATTGTGTTATATGAACTTGCTTTCCACTACAATCCACACTGCGCAAAGGCATGCAATAATCTTCGAGTTATAAATAAAGACATAGACAATTTAGATAAAGCCGCGGAGTGTTATCAGGTTATTCCTTAAACAACCACAACTATACTTCACATTTTTTATGCATGCTAATTAAATAATAGATATTTTTGTTACTTTCTAGAAGTTAGCGTTGTCAATTAAACCCCAATTTTTCTCGGTCGCTGAACAATCTTGGAGTAGTCTACACAGTGCAGGTACATATTGGTTTGTTTTATATTTAACAAGATGATGTCCTTCATTTGTTGCTTGACTGTAAATTGATAAAAAAAAAGGATAAAATGGATGTTGCTTCAAGTGTGATAGAGAAAGTAATTGTAGTGAATCCCACTTATGCTGAAGCTTACAATAGCTTAGGTTCATTCCTCCCTCTCCTTGTCTATTATGATATATGTCTTATTAATATTTTTTTGTTTTGTTTATGTGCATCCCCATCTATACTTGAAAATGTAAGCATTTCAATCTGAATTGTCTTTTTTACCAATAGTACTCCTTACAACCTTGATTATTTAAACTATTAAGTTATGTCTCTCATTTTTGTTTCAACCCATTAATGTGAGGGGTACAATCGCGGGAAACTATACAGAAACAACAGTAGGTAATGTCATCACATGAACGTTTTGTCTAATATTAGCTTCATGTTGGGATCCCAAATCATATGCTGAAAATTATCCCCTGAAATTAAACATTCTTGGTTTACCAAAAAGATTGGTAATGTATTCTACCTCGTCCTATACTAACTATATTATCTTTTTGACCAGGTAAAGATAGAATGTTCTTTCTGCATCCTGTAGGTTTAACCCTTCTAATCCTATCTTTGTTTTACATTTTGAACAGGAAAGTTCAGTGGTTAAAGGTGAATCGATGTGTAATCACAAAGAAGGTTTAGAACTTACTTATGCATGATATGCCCTTCATCACTCTGTATCGACTCAATTGAGCCATTCTGTACCTATGATAACAGTTGATAGTTTCGTGTACATTTATCCAGATTGCGTATTAAATGGTTATTAGGTATGTCCATAAAGAACCAGTCTTACTGATTTTACTTGGAAGGATGTATTACTGATTTTACTTTGAACGCTGTACCAATATTCACAAATTTTGTTTGGAATTTTACTCGAGCAATTGCTACCTGATATTTTATTTTTCAACATTTATATGGTAATCAAATTTTCTTTTATAATGAGTTGGGAAAATTATTTTCATCTCCTTAGTCACGTCCAAGTATCCCCAATTCATCTGTTAAGCATACCACATTAACTATCTATTACACACAAACGGATTTTAGCAAAGGAACCGTAATCGAATATGCACTTACTTTTTTCACAGACAATCTTAATGTCTCAAGCATAAATACATTCAGGTAATATGTCTATATAGACAGACTATAGTTACATGACCGCTTATCAATCCACAATTTTTAAAATAGAATATCAAAAATTGATAATTACGCTTATATTGCTTTATGATATACATATGCACCTGAATACTGTCTTTTCTTGATAAATTACCATAACATGTATAATGTACAAGTCTTACTGGCTACGTGCAAGTATGCGTTTAATGTGTATAGTGTATAATTATTATTAATGCACTCCCAAAGTGTGTGTAAAAATGTTAGTGTTAGTGTTAAGCGATATTGGGGAGATCTCAAAATCTTGCTTTAATAGTGCTTCACCTCAAATGTAAGTTTTATCTCATAACTCCTTGTTTTTCAAGACTAGATTTATCAATTACATTGTCAACATGTGAATTCGGTTGGTGGGGTGAAAGAGTTATTCATTCTATTGTCAATTAATTTTTGACTTGCTCCCTCCTTTTTATTATGTAATGAATAATGTGTTTGGTTTTCTTATTCCAGCTAAATGTGTTAAAAATTTATACCAACAATAATTGGTGTATTTTTCTTAATGGTACTAAATTTGCCGTTAAAGGACTTGTGTAAAGACTAATCGAACTATAGCTTTATTTTTGATAAAGTAAGGATATTTATTAGACGTAGAGGAATATAGTTGATAGTATTGAATTGTGAGGAATATAATAGCAGGACGAGGTGGAGATGGTTAATTAAACATTTTTGTTATTAAATTTAATGAGATGATTCCCTGCACAACGAGAGGTAAACTGTGAGTCTTACCGTGGGGACGGACCCCACGATTGGACTCCGGCATAAGAGTAAGTAAACATGTTTGTCATAGAATGTCAGAGTATGTGTGTGTGAAATGTGGTCAGAAAATCATGTCTTGTGGGGTGTCATAGTACCCCTTTTTATAGGTGAGTCAAATATTAGGTTTTCCTAATATTCCGCTCATTTCTGTTAGTGGGCCGAAGTGGGACCCTAATCGGATAAGGGTCCGCAGTAATCGTGTCTTGCGGACGTGAGTCCCCTTCCGCGGATGTTGCTTGGTCCGCGGAAGGCCTATCACGTCCGTCTTATTTCTTCCGAGCCACGCCAGCACAGGACTGGGCTTAGTTTGGGCCTATTGTGCTTTGCGATTGTCTTTTTGGGCTTGGACCCATGTATAATTTATGTAATCCAGGCCCGGAAGCCTGTTACACGTGTTATACATCATCATGCGTGAAGTATTTTGTGAGGTAGATTTGTGTAAATAAGTATTTTTAATGAAGATGAAGAAAGTGGTGATTATAAGTTGTGGATGACCAGTGAAGAGAGTGGTGATGTGACGGTAAAATGTAAAATAAAGAGAATGTGACCATCGTGTCTAATGTAACCTTTTCGTTAGTAAAATAACTGATAATGGGTGAGATCTCAAAGTTTATGAACCTAGAACAATGGCATGAATGTTACTGAACATCTTTCGGTTATGTTTGTTTTGATATTTAAGATGAGTAGGTTATAAAGACCTCTTAAAAAGCTATTTGTACCTCTTTTATATTTTTTGGTTTTTAAATTTTTTATTTTATTTTTATAATTTTGTTTATGTTATAAAATTATGAAACGGAAAAAATCGGAATAAAAAGTATAAAGTTTAACAAGTCAAAATTATTAAACTGACAAAAAATACGAAACATAAACTACTGATAAAAAACTATGTTATACTTTAAACTGAAAATAAAGTACGTTGGAAGTTGTGAAAAATATAAAACATAGTACACATTTATTTTGTGCATTTATTTATTTCAATGCCATTTATTTGCCGTACGTATGAATAAAATCAAGACAACGCACAAATTTTATATTTATTTCATGTGGTGTGGCAACATCTTAAAAAGGCATGGTTATGAGCTTTTCTTATTTGTTGAAGTGTCACATTAAAATTCGTTTACTTATGGTCCATTTTTAACATACCAACTTTACATTATTCAAGTTTAATATAATTTTATTTTATCTACGATTTCGACTCAACATCGCGAGTCGATTAATTTCAAAGCGACTATCTTTTTAACTTGCACATTGAAAAAAAGTTTAAGTTCAACACATGGTAATCCATTAAACAGTAGAGTAATATGCAAAAAATTTAGCTCAATTCATTTTGTACAAGACTTGACTTATATCCATTGCTTGTTGGCAATATATTTTTTTTCACTATTTACTTGACAAAACTATTGAAACTTTATAACCCAACAAAAAAAAAATTGGTCTTTCTATATGAACTAGACAAAAATAATAATTGAGTTTAAATAATTGAAGCTTTTTGGAAATGAATCTAAATAGTTGTTAGGTTTTAGTAAGTGCCAAACTCTTTTGAGTTTTTTTCTCTATGCACATTGACTTCTTTGGTCGATATCAAAATTATTATTTTTGTTACTATAAAAAGTATGGACATAATTGAGGTTAGGTTAAAAGTTGTGATGGAAATTGAGGAACGATCCAACCACATATCAATGTGGGCCATATATTGTATCCACATACATTTTTAGTAAGCTAGGTTTTGGTGTATACAATATAGTAATGAAATAAATCAAATAAAAATGCCTATACTCTTGAAAATAATTCATCTTGTTAAGTGTTTTGAAATTTATGAGAAAATATTGACAACAAAAGAAAATATGAAAAATGAAAAATCATGTTTTGTGTGATTGTATCTCCAATAGTGATTAGATATCTTTCATAGAATGGAAAATAAAAAAAATAACAAAATCTTTCAAAAATGTTTTACCACATACTTAATTTTTATCAAAAAAGCCGTTATACCCACAAAACATTACAAGACTTTTCAGATTTTTCAAAAAACTCACAAGGTTTGACCTTGCTAAGTTAAACCTTGCAAATTTGTAATAAAAATCGCAAGGTTTGAGCATGCTAGTTTTCAGAAAACTAGTATGGTTGAAAACTAGCAATGTAAAAAATTCACAAGGTAAAACTTTGCTAGTTTTCAACCCTTATATCTTATTTATAGTTTTGTGATGTGGGGTTAAAATCATCGACGTTAATTCACAAGGTATTTCCGCGGACAAGTATAATTACATTTGATCGACCTTAATCTTGTCGATAATGATCGATGTTAATTGATGACTTTAACCCCGCATCACAAAACTATAAATTTGATATAAGGGTTGAAAACTAGCAAGGCTCATTGCGAAAAAAATTAAAAATTCGTAAGGTGAATCTTGCTACTTTTATGGAAACTAGCAAGGTTGACTTAGCAAAATCAATCCTTGCGATTTTTTTAAAAAAAATTCGCGAGGTTTGACTTAGCAAGGTAAAACCTTGGGAGTTTTCTAAAATCCTCAAATTCTTGCAAATTTTGCTAGTTTTGTGGCTGTAATGGGTTTTTTTTTAAATTGGGTATTTAGTGAAGTATGTTTGTAAAATTGGTTATTTTTGTCATTTTTCCTTTATACAATAATAACCTTTATAGTAATAAATTTCTTCTAGATACAATTGAAGAACATCAACAATTAGGTTGTCATTTATCTTATGAACAAATTCATCTATGTTTTTCGTAGTATGAATCGCCTTGAAAGAGTTCGATCTATAGGTCATGTAAATCGTGGTTAATGCACCGTTCACGTAAAGAACCTCCCGATAAATCGCCAAAATAGATGCACGTACATTATGGTTCGGTTCTTGTTCTAGCCTTTGTCATACATAACAAATGAATGATTTATAGACTTGTAAACTTAATAATTATGTAAAATATAAAATCAATTGATTGTATTACAACGACTTCATGTCTTTAAAATTTACTGTAAATAGTTAGGCACCTAACCCTAACTATATTAATCACTCTTTTTATGATGAATTTAAACCATTAAATATCACCTACCTTAGGACAGCGCAACTCTTCTACTAAGAAACAATTGACAGGTGCGTTTATAAATGAGATATATACAGAATTAGAAACGTAACTTTTATGAACCGGGTGCATTATAAAAACCAATCATGGTTCTAATGTGAGTTCATACATTAACGTTCATTTATAAACAATGTTTGGAAACCAGTCGAATTACTGGATTATCGGTTTAACCGGTTCGACCACCGGATCAATCCGGTTTTCCACAATACATACATATCATGAATATCTATATCTATACTACTATATAAAGCATTTATAATGTGGGACCCATTAAAAATTAAGATAAGAATGTGCAATCTTGACCATTCATCTCATTTTTGGGAATCACATCAAAAAGTGACATGTGTCACCTTTTGATTAAAAAATCACCTTTATTTTCAAATTGAAATATTTTTTTATCAATTTAATTTTATTATGATCTAATTTCACCATATTTTTTAAAATTTTGTGCTCTTTAATTCAACATACATTTTGTTATATTTTATAATTTTTTTGTTTTTTACATTTTTAGTGAGTTTATTTTATGTTGATTTATATTTTTACAACTTTAACCTTAATTAAATATAAACTTGATACGTTAAAACTATATACTTTCGGAGAGTGTGTTGTCTCTTTACATGCGAGAATGATGATGTTAATATGGTGTTGCGGGAAAGCTACGGGAAACCCAAACGAACACATACAACGAACACATACATTTAAAGTGTTGTAAGCGGGTAGAAAATTGCGTAAAAAGTTGAGTTAGTAAATTTTCTATTACCGCCGCTATGCGCGGGTAACCGACTATTCCATATAATGAGCCTAAAAACCATCTACTAACAAACATAACATACGTCGCAAATATATATAATCAAAATGCTTTATTTGTAAAAAAGCATGAAAAGAACCAAAACCCGGCCGAGTCTCGAGAAGCGGGTTGACCTGGGACACCTTAAACCCGGCGAGTCTAACCGGTAAAGGTGTCAAAAAAACCGAGGAACCAAAAGAACCGATGAATCGTACCGGAACTGAACCGTATATTAGAACCATGGTCCGGTTCTTGGTTCATAATATTCCAAATTTTCGGTTCTCGGGACGGTTCGGGAAAGAACCAGCCGGTTCCGGTACTTTGATAGAAAAGAACCATTCTTTTAAAAATATGATTTTGTATAGGATTTATTTGGGACATTATGTAAAACATATAGCCTTGTAAGAAAATAGAAAATAAAACTCTACCAATTATGCCATTACTAAGCTGTAAGAAATTCTAAAACTTAAAATTCATAATAACTTAAAACCATAACTTTTAGTTCACATCATTGATTATCATCAAGATCATTTATCAACATAATATAAAGAATATCGAGTTACATTTTGTGTTTTGGTTTATGTTATTTTGAGTTATTGAATTTATTGGAATGATTTGCATTGTAGATGACATTTTCGTGTATGTTTGTATTGTTATAGTATTTCTTTTATAAATGATTGAAGAATAAGAAAATTGAATTTTTTAAACACAATGGTTCTCATCGAGAATTATCAATAATTCTCGTACTAACTGGAACCGTACCGGAACCAAATCGAAAAACTTGGGACGGTTCTCGGTTCCACAATTTCCTTATTTCCGGTTCTCTGTTTTTGCAGTTCCGGTTCCGGTTTATTCTGGTTCTAGTACCATAGACATCCCTACTAACCGGGTTTTGAAAATATAAAATTCGGTTTAATTTGACCTGTTTTTTTGATCGAAACCGGTTTAACCGACCGGGTGAAAACTGGTTTCAAAACATCGGTTAAAAGGATATGAACTTTGAAAATGAACATAAATTTTTTTAATACATTCCTTTTAGTGTTAGTAAGCGTGCAAAATATAAAAAAAAATATATTATATATTCGTTCGGTGTAGAAAAGTTCAAACTTCAAAAAGTGACAAAAGCACTATACGTTTTAAATAATTATTTGCTCAACTTTTCTTGGAATAAAACTATGCAAATAAAAAAGTGGTGGTGTATAGCAATCCAATAGCCTATGGATGACGTATTTCTCATTAATCAATTTAGTTACATTTTTTTTACCAAATATTAGATTTTTTTTCTTAGTTTCGTTCAAAATTGCATAATTAAATCCTCGCAATCATAAGACATGTAATGGTCACATTTCATTGACCTTTACTTCAGTTTTATATCAGCTTTTCAACACATTTTAACATTCATACTCATAATCATTGTGTGAGTCATGTATGCTTTAAACATTAGAAAAAATCACCGGTTATTAACCTTTTTGCACCCAACGTACATTCACTTTTAGGTTATCACCTAATCAAACACATAAAAATACATCACTTTACACTCGAATCACCATTTATGTAGGTCTCGAGTTACGGCTATATTTTGTTTTTTAAGAAGTCACAAAAGATTCAAGAACACGTCACAATAGATTCGAAATCCAGAAATTTAATCGACTATCCAAAGACCTAACAGTATAAGAAATAAAGATTTGTTTGTGATATCGAATCGCCATTTTATATTGAAAAGAAAATATTAGTGAAACATAAGAATTAATTCTTTGACTTCTTCGACAAGAGTTGTTAGACATACATTAGTTTAGGTAGCTTATGATTAGATATAAAATGTTGTTTGATAATAATTTTCACCGACTAAAAACACAGTTTAAGAAAAACCTAATTCTTACTACTTTTTAGTTTTTACTATTTGGAAAAGGATATTTTTCTATTTAACTAATTAATTATTGCTTTTTTGAAAGATAGTAATAACAAATTCGGGTAATACGGTGACCTCGATTAAATTTTACTAACTATTTTTAGCAATGGACAATTATTTTAAGACACGTCGAAACGAAAACGTAGACAATAATATTGTGACGGATGAAGTACATTATTATTTACACATCATAGCATTTTTCCTTTTAGTTTGATGTTATAACACAAAAATTTACAATTTGGACTTTTGTGTGTGTTTTGTTCATATGCGATAACCAATTTACCTAATAAGGCAGTAAAAATAAAGTAGGGGTAAACTGATAATAAATACACGCAAAAGTCTGAATTTAAAACTTTGATATTATTATAGCAAAAAGGAAAAAGTTAACTACACAAAACCTGAAAATGTGACAATTTAGTAAGATTTTCAGATAAATACTTCTTTTCTTTTTCTATAATTATAATTATGTGCATTTGTGTTGTAGCATATTACAAATTTCAGTAATAAAAATGAGAGTTAAGTACATTTTTGGTCTTTGTGGTTTGGTGCATTTTCTCACTTTTGGTCCAAAAATAAAAAAATGTTTGGTTTTGGTCCAAAACACATAGTTTCGTTTCACTTTTGGTCCAAAAGACATAGTTTCATTACACTTTTGGTCCAAAAGACATAGTTTCGTTTCACTTTTAGTCCAAAAATTTTAGTGCAAATTCACGGGATTGGACTAAAAGTGGACCGAAACAATGTTTTTGGACTAAAACCAAACCTTTTTTGAATTTTGGACCAAAAGTGAAATCGCACCAAACCACAAGGACCAAAAATGTACTTAACTCTAAAAATGAGATAAATCACATTTCATTGAAAAATTTGTAAGAAAAACTTGGCCAAAAAAGTAAGCAAAGCAACACTAAACAAACTGAGCTTCGGCTCAGATGGTATCCACCTCCGAAAAACTCATGAGCTCGCTAAAAAGATTTTGTGGATAAAAAGTCATGAGTTCAATTCTCGGCTCCCGCTAAGCTACGAGAGTTGCTAAAGTTATTTCCTTGTGGAATGAAAAATCACTGGTGCCAAAAAACACCTCAAATCAAAGTGTTCCCGTCAATTCACACATTTTATTAATGACTTAACAAACCTACCAAAACCAATAGTCACAATCTTTTTCTTCACCAAATTTTTATAAGCTTCATTAAAAGCCCCGCCCATTTCAAGAAAGATACAACAAAAGACGATTTTTCCTCCTCTTTCTCCTCCCAATTTTGTCTTTTCCTTTTAAATATTTCATATTACTTTTTTATATGTTAAGTCTATACAACTTTATATTATGTCAAAAAGAAGTGGTCTAAGTAGTACATTTAAAAGCTTCTGAGAAACCAAAGACATATAAACACATACATGTATGTAGGTGTACTACTTTATGTGTATATAGTGTTGGTCATATGTTTTTTGTGTTGTGTTAAGGAATATGGATATGGTGTATGAAGAGTCTTTGAAGGTTCTTGAAGCTGATATACAACATGCTAATGCTTTGTAAGCTCCTAGCTTCTTATAAGTACTTTTTTTCTTTCATGTGATACGTTTGGTAATTCGTGCTAGGTGCAAACAACCCTGAAGTGACCACGCCAATCTCCTGAAAAGGAAGTTTTTACCTGGTTTGAGTCTTTGTGGCGGCGAGTTCAAACTCCGTGGATTAGTCTGTCAAAAGGTCGGAAATCATGGTTAACAAAAAAAAAAAATCCGTGTTTTTAGACCTTTCGTGGGAGTATTGCCGTACAGACTCAAACCAGGTAAAGCAGACTTCATGGCTGTTTGCACTAAACATGATATAAATTTGAGACCTCTCGCATTTTGTGTTACTGTTTGCATATTTATGTGTTGTGACCATTAGTCATCTTGCTAGCAAAAAGTTTGCTAGTGTGATACTTGATGTTTATATGTTGTTAAAGTAAACATCTTCTTTTTATGATTTTGAGTAGAAGCGCATGTGAAATCATGAAAAGATGTTACCTTTACTACTTGTATGGAGTGTTTGGATACTGATAATAGATGAAAAAATGTGTTGTTACTGATTTTGTGTCTGTTCATCTTGGTTTCGCAGGGCAGCTGCAATTCCTAGAGCCAAAGATGGTGCGCGATTTCAAATGAAATTAGTTCACAATGAATTAGCACCTCTCGTTATGTTCTTGCTTCAGTGGATTGATTCCTCTTGTTCTTGCTTATTGCCTAGATACTTGAACCTTGTTCATGTTCTTGTCTACAAGGTTGAATAATACCACAATGTAATTGTATTAGGCCGATAAACTTTTTTTTGCAATTGATGCCTAAGTATGATACGGTATAGTGAGAACATGCGTTATATGGCAGAAAAAATTAGCACGTGATCCGGAAATCTTATGTTGCAGGTATATACAGATGGACGACAAAAAAATTCTAGGCATGGAAGGAAGGCAACGATAAGCAACTTTTATGGTTTGTCATTTGTATCCTTTATTACCCATTTAGCGTTTTGATCCATTTTACTGGTATTTAAACCTTTGAAATAACCAATTTGACCCATTTGCATATAAATGGCATAATTTAGTTATGTTGGTCAGATGGGTAAAATTTTAACCATAAGATCACCCGTTATCCTATCCGTTCGTTTTGCCACCTCTAATGTTAATAGGTGAAAAATGAAGTGCCAAATTCTGTGGTTAGAATATTGTTGATGATAAGTCGTAAAGTTCCAAACGTGTTTGTTTTCTTTTTCTGATAAAGACCGATGCTTGCAGCTGTTATACTGCCATCTCTAAGAAGGCTACACTATGACTTAGTGGAACTCGATTATCCAATGATCTGTGGTTCTAAAGGAGAGACCTCGAGGATGGTAGCACCTGACAAAAAGAAACCGGAAAACGAAATGAGTTTCACAAATCGTGATGTGGAAAGAGAAGATGAGTGCGGGATTTGCTTAGAACCTTGTACAAAGATTGTTTTGCCTAATTGCTGCCACGCTATGTGCATCAACTGCTATAGAGACTGGTATGTCACCAATATCTTAAAACAAGTGCTGGTCAGCCGGATTGTGTGATGGGTGGGTCAAAATGGGTCGAGTTGTGTTGACATGAAACACTTTTTGCCAAATTTTCAAACTTTATAGGAGGTTTTATACTATCCAAAAACATGGCCTGTCGTGTAACGGTTTTGGGTCAAAACGGCGTTTTTTTATGAGTCAGGTTGTTTATGACATAAAACAGTTTTTCACCAAAAATTTAACGCTTACTTATGCATAACTAGCTGTCAAATAATCGGGATGATTAAAAATATATTTCTGGCTGAAATGCAACAGGAACACGAGGTCTGCATCTTGTCCATTTTGTCGAGGCAACTTAAAGAGAGTTAAATCACGGGATCTATGGGTTTTGACGTGTGACAATGAAGTCATGGATGCGGATCTTGTTGCTGATGAAGATTTAGTTCGATTTTATCTATACCTTAATAGTCTCCCGAAAGATCATCCTGATGCACTCTTCTTTATGTACTATGAATATCTAATGTAACGTAAAAAGGCCACTTTAGAGAATTCGGCTTATAACATGTAACGAAATGAGAATAGACGATCATTAAATTGTATATAGAGGGCTGGTTATTGGTTAACATGATTATGGCGTAAGGTGATGGATGTTTATTAAGTTCCGACTTATTTACAATGTTAGTACGGCGCAATGTGCAATGGATCACACTAACAAGAGTCGAATGTGAAACACGACGATTCTTTGGTTAAAGACTAGCTTGATAGGCTGATAGCCCCATGATGTATTCTCTAGGTCCATAATCATCTCGCTGATAATACCTAGGAATAATCCGACGAGTATCTAGAATAGAAATGTAGATTGAATCAAGCGAGCCTGTTTTGCTAGTCGGCCTAACGGTGATAAAGGACTCGTACATGGAACGCTACAAATGCGAAAAACACACGAAAAAAACCTACACTTTATATGACGATAACATTTTATACTCTTAGCATAAGGTACGTAGTATAAGTTATCACTAAACTCAGCATCGCCACATCAGCATTTACTTCATTCAGCCGAATCAACTACCAAACACCCGTAGCAGTGAACACCAAACCAACCACACAATGACACAAACATGCCCAAAAATCTGGTGGTCGTGATGACCAAACCGCCCAAAAAATCTGGTCACCACACGTTATCTTGTGCGAGTGTAACAAGGACGACACATCCTTTTTCCCCTTCACACGTTATACAATGGCTTATAAGTTTATTTGATTTCGGCTTATATTTCACGAGCCCCAATTTATGGGCTTATATAAGTTTATCATATCGTAATAAACTTATAAAAGCCCACAAGAAAATTGGGGCTTGTGATACATAAGCCGAAATCAAATAAGCTTATAAGCCCACATATATGCCGAAACAAACACCCCCATAGATAGATTAGTTGGCCCAAGCCAAATCTGGCTTAAAAATAAGCAGTTTCCAAACACACTCTCAAATAAGCATGGATTGTTGGTGTAGAATGAAACCCATTTCTTCACCTTATCCACACTTTGGTAAATTTCACTTCTTTTTCATCATTTCATATTTTAAAAAGTTTTCATTTTTATTGTTTAATTTCTACAAAGATTGTTACTTTATGTTAAATTCCATGTGGGTTTTCAATCTTTTACAAAATCTTGATGATATATTAGGGGGTGCTTGGATTAGCTTATTTTTCTGGCTTATGAGCTTACTTGATTTTGGAAAAGCTAATATGCTCATTTTTTTCAGCTTATTGCTTATGGCTTATGGAAGTCCATAAGCTATACTTGATAAGCTCATAAGCTAGAAAAAAATGGGCTTACGAGCTTTTCCAAAATCCAATAAGCCCATAAGCTCGAAAAGTAAGCTAATCCAAACACCCCCTTAGTGTGTGAATTTAGGGGTGTGTTGTTGACCAATCCATTCACTTGGATATGGGTCGATTTCAAGTTGTGGTTTACAACAAGCTTTCTGGAGCGTTTAGCATTTAGGATTGTATGCTTGTTCAGCAACAAGCTTTTAGCTTTCATCCTTTTCCCCCTGAATCTTGATAACATATTAAAGAAAAGTAGAAAACACGCAGACACACACACACGCAACAATTTTTTGTTTCTGCCAATAAGCTAAACTTGATAAGCTCATAAGCTAGACAAATGTATTCATGTGTCTGTGTGAGTGTTTACAGTTTTGTATTTCATTGATAATATCACAAGCCAAAAAGTTGTTTTGTGCTTGGATTAGCTGATTTTTTTGCGCTTATTAGCTCACATGATTCTGGATAAGCTCGTAAGCTCATTTCTTTCAGCTTATGAGCTTATCGCTCATGACTTATGGAAGTCCATAAGCTATAATTGATAAGCTCATAAGCTAGAGAAAATGGGCTTATGAGCTTTTTGAAAATCAAGTAAGCTCATAAGCTCGAAAAATAAGCTAATCCAAACACCCCCTTAGTGTGTGAGTTAGGGCTAGAAATGTGTGGGATATAGTTTTTTTCTTTTTGGTGAAGGAGGGTATGTTGTTTACTGTATCATCAACTTTGTGACTATGGATAATTTCTGACCATTTGCTTGAAAACGCGTCGATTTGAGTTGTATTTCATCTATAACGGGTCGAAATTTCCACAAAGATATCTAAAATATATAACCGCGGATAAGTTTTACTATTCAGGTTATTATCCGGGGAGGGAGAGTCTTTGACTCACATGTACACGGCCTAACTGAGGTATCCATGTGACCTTTTCCGACCCTTTCCCTGCCAACCCCCAAATGCGTTCCATGTGACTATGGTCTTACCACTGGGTCATTTGAGGAGGTTTCTAAAGTTTAAAGCTTTGACAAAAAAAATAGTTGACGGGTAAACCCAACTGAACCCAATCCATTTCAATCACTTAGCATTTAAGCTTTAGCATTTGGTGCTCCAATCACCCTTATATTAATTGAGCAAAAGATATGTAAGAAAACTGCGTGTTCTTTTAATAGGTTTGAAGTATCAACGACCATACTTTCAAAAGCTTCCAGCCAGCAAATTCTTCAAGGTATGTTTATGTTCTGGTATTTTGCTAATCCTTATGTCCATGATAACGGTAATGTTTGACTATACACAAAGTTTTGTGCAAATGTTTGATTACTTGTAGAATGTCAAGATTTTAAGTAGCAAAATGGGTGGGTTAGGTAACGGGTCTGAACGGGTAATTTTCGCATGGGTCGAAGGAGAACGTGCTAGGTCGACTTAAAACACATTTTTCCAATTTTAGAATAATAAATGGCGTGTTTTAAAATAGTGTGAGCAGCTTTTGACCCGTTTCCTTATAACTAAATTTGTTGATCTGGCTCATTTGACCCGTTATTTGTAAATTTCAGGCTGATACGAGAGTTTATGCAAGTAAAAGCTCATCAAAGAAGTTAAGGAAAGCAAAAGAAGCACAAAAAACTGCGAGTCCACAACTTGTCGAAGGTTTACCAGATGAACCTAATGGAATTGAGGATAAATCAACTGCAACTGATTCTAATAGTAATTTGGAGTCACGGGCTTCGGTTGCTATAGCTTCTAGAAGTTCTGTTCTACAAGCATGCACGGTGACTTCTGGTTTTATAGCTCTTGCTGGTGTAGTAATTCGACAGGTGAAATCTCGATTTGGACTCGTTTTAGCAATATGAAGCATTTAGGTCACTTTACGGGTGTTTGGATGTGTATTTAGTATGTTATGTCTTTACAACCCGATCCAGCCCATTATGCCTGAATATAAACTTACCGGTCTTCACCCGAACTCATTTTGACCCATCACTCAATCCGCCTTTGAGCTAATTTTGCCTCTCCGTTGCTTATTGAAAACATATTTTAGTTATTTTTTGGAACTCGTAGTAATCACTTTAAAAACGCATATCTAGTCACGTATATCTCTTTTGCATTGCCATATATTTCTCTAAAAACGCATAGAGATTATACCTTTTTCATATTAGGAATGCTTAATTTTCAGTTAGTATTACGCACTTACAAAGTTTCTTCATTTGCAGGGTTCTAATTTTGCGTCATCACAAGGATGGCCTATTGCTGATTGCTCTTCCGAAATATCATGTAAAGTTTTCAGTCTAACTATATGTTTAAAGTTGTTGGGACCCACAAAATCGACTATATAAAAATACATGTTTATTAATCAAATGCATTTTTGTGCATGTAGTTGATTTTGAGATATGGCATCTGCAATTGATAACGGGATTAGTCATACTCATATCTTCTTCTCGGTTCTTATTACTAAAAACATGGTCTGATTTTGCTGAGTCTAGTGAGGCATCCAATCAACTGGTAATTTATGCAACCGGTCTGATCGACGTAATTTTTATCAGTAGGTCTAAATGACGGTCAGGTTGACCCAAAACACTTTTATCTTTTTCTGTCATTCTTATAATGGCGGTTTTCTATTTATTAAACTTTGCTTCTAATTAAGCAGGTCCTTACATCACTAGAGCTGTTGGATTATGCATTTGTAGCATTTCTTCCCGGTATTAGTGAGGTTAGATAAGAAACTTTGGACGTTATTCGTTTACACCATTTACCTCCATTCACAATATTTTGTATGTGTGTTCCAACTCACAGGAACTCTTATTTCGCGGTGCATTGCTTCCACTTATTGGAATAAACTTGACAAGTGCTACCTTGCTGTCTGCCTTTTCTGGGATACATATGTTTGTTTAACTCTTTATTTGTAGGGCCACGTTTGTTGGGCTTGCGTATGGTTATGCTACGATATTGACCTCTAGCCTTATCGTGCCCATGGCTTCTCATGCAATCAATAACTTAATAGGAGGCGTTATATGGCGCATTAATCATCAAAAGAGAGAGGTACGTATGATGACTTTTTTTTTAAAGTTTTTGGTCCCAGAACAGTTGTGATATCCCTTTCTCATGTAATGCATACCAGCCACGGGATTTATGCTAGTTTATTCGCAGGTTTAGTACCAAGTCTCTATAGAATGGATGGATTTAAGATCAAGAACCGTGCGAGATTCTTGATACAAGCGCCGGGATCTCTGAAAATCATATGAAAAAAGGTACAAGCTTTAAGCTCCAATTTTTCCGGGTTATTGTTTTGACGAAATTGGTACAAACCAAGTGGTCAGTATTTATATGTAAGCGAGTACTGCTATTTAGAAGAAGCGCGTTAACAAATAACGACAAATCATGTATTGCAGATGCTATCTTGTACTGAAGTTAACTAAAGGTAAAAACTTTTTCATTTGCAGCACATATACAAGGAAGGCGCGCTAATGATAGATCCGTCAAAAACCTCTTAGTCAGGCGTAATTCACACCCTTGTTCATATTGGTACTTGAAAGTTGAAACCGAAACCTCTTAGTCACACATTTCTCGTAAAGATATATGTAAATCACACATTTTTAAGTAGAGTACATTTATTTTATACTCCCTCCGTCCCAAAATAGTTGTTCCCTGACAAAAAACACACCGTTCAAGAAAACCGTAATTGTTACTTCTTCATCTTTCTTACTTTTGACCAAAATGTCAGTTTTACCCTTAACTAATATAGGTTATGACATGCTTAAATATTTGTACTTTAGCAACTAACAAATATATGAAATCTCCACCTTTTAATTGCCACCAAAGTTGCCGAGCAGTTAGACACCTTGACATCGTTACCAAGTATGATTTACACCTCATTATTTATACATCTTGGGGTGGTCGGGAATGAGTTCCGATCACGGGATATTTTGGTCGAGTTGCGTACATTTGAGTGAAATACTCGCCCTGTCTCGGTAACTTGAACAATGAAAAACGTATGTTTACCCTTTAAATGATTATTTTCTCTATTTATGTGTGTGTTAACATATCTTTATAAAATACTACTTCATTCGTATCAATCAGATAGATGATTCACTCACTGATGTAAGAATACTACACTTTACAACCAATCAGATGTTGAAGAAGGCCTTGGCGCGCATAAGGTTCAAGGAGATGAGATCGTTACTTGGTGTGCAAGAATTACCCTCTTCGACTCAGAAATTCAGAAGGTGATTGTTGAAGAATTATCTGAGTTTGGATATGGCTATAATGCGTGTTCCAGATATCATAAGTTGTAGTGCAGCCAACTCGTCCTATTTACTTGTTACTTTCTTTTAGGATATAAATAAAGTGTAATCTTAGTTATAGTCTAACAAGAATATGTTAGTCTATATATACCGAGGAGGGTAGAGAATTACCTTTGTAACAAATTGGAGTTTTGAGTTAGTTTCTTCAATAAACAAACCTGCGTGTTAGGCAGCATCTTTGTGTTCTTGTTACCTGGTGTCGTATTTGTGTTTTGTGCTTCTGCTATTCGACCCTCTGATAACCACAATTGGTATCAAGAGCATCAACGATTCCTGGTGATTATGTAGTCTTCGTGTAAAGGAGATGTGTCGTTGTGGGTGTAGATTTTTTATGATACAAGTTATTAAATTTATTTTTTGCCGACTAAATAAACAAAAAACACAAAAAAACTTTAACGGGCAGTGTACCCGGTCGGTGGTAGATTTGTGGTAAGTAGGGTGTCGAACACTTGAAGCGAGGTTAAATCTCTCAATTTATTACTATTTTGGTTATCTAATCTAAGTTAATTTTAATCTAAATCAAACCTATGCTAATCCTATGTTAGTTCTAATCCTAAACTAACAAACAACTAATCATCATTTTACGACCGTCATCACAATAAGTCTGAACAAAACAAAAGTTCAACTAACTAATAATGATTGTTACAACTCTTCAAAGCGACGGTTATTAGGTTTGAATCAAAATAGGAGAAAATTAATCCTTTTATATAAAAAACCAAATCCATTCAAACCAGTTAAACTGTCCCTGCAATTTCAAAAGGTGGAGAGGCCATGGCGAATTCCAAAAGATCTCCATTGATCGAATCTTCTTTAAAATTCTTTAGCCTGTTTGATTATCATTCAATCAAATAAACGCTCATTTAAGTGATCTAAATCTTGATTAATGCTGCCCTTAATTCATAGATCAGATTCCGACCGTATTTTTTAGGGTTAGGGTTTCAATTTTTCGATCCTCTAATTCTGATGTGAATATCATTCATTTGAATTTTTTTGAGTTTTTAAGGGTTGGTCATATGATCGGAGATCCTTAATTGTTCTTTATTTGATTCGCATAAATCATTAGGTTTTTTGGGTGTTCGATTACTGTGTCCATTGGTTTTCACTCAAGATAATTTTTTCCTTTTATCTTATGGCGGCTAGGGCTCGCAAATAACGTCGACCACAACAACGTATGAACTCCAAATCTATTTTTGTTACGAATTTCCCTCCCGCACAACATTTACAACTAAAAGATCTTATGGGGGGTGGTAAAGGTTAATGGGATTTTGTTGAAGTTTTCATTCCTGATCGCAATCGAAAGCGGGGAAAAGGTTTTGCTTTTGTTTGTTTTATTAAGGGTGAAATTTGAACGACTTGTGGGAACCTGTTGCACTTTATGGAATTGGCCGATGTATTACAACGCAAATGTTGCTGCTGACGAGTAAGATCGTCCTCCAATCCACTCCACTACGGCCAAACATATTTCAAAGCTAGACATGCTGCTAATGGGGCTTCTTATATCTTTCATCTGTCTGCTTTTCGGATTTAAAAGTAACCCTAATACGATTTAATCATATATATAGCCCCCCGCCTCCCGCCCCTCCCCTCTCGCCCTCCCTCGCCCATGGCCTTCGCCGGTCCCATATGCAACTCGTGGTCCCGACCACCCGTGACCTTGACAATTTTCCTTATGTCCCGGGGAACGCTCTCAGCGGATTTTTCATTCCAACCCTAATCAACTTACGTGTTTCTCTCACTTCTATCGTATCACCGATCCTTCCTTCACACACACACCCGCCATCTCGTGAACGCTTGCGTACATTCGCTGACCGCTTCTTGGACTCTTGTGTCTCTTTGATTCGCAGCCATGTCACATAACGTACACGAGCCCTTCAACATCGATACGAATTTTTGATAAAAGGGAATGTCACGCTCTGTAAAGCACAATTTGTTGGATTACTCGGCATGTTATGTTACGTAACAAAAAATAAAAAAAAAAAAATGGCCCGCAGCCGGATTTTGTATCTAAGGGACGTATTGTTTTGGATTGATATAGAGGGAGTCCCTTCTACACGCCTGGTCGAGACCTACTTTCTATAAGATTGGGTCCCGTTGGGGTGAGGTGATAGAATCATGAAGATAACAAGGAGGAATTGTTTTGCTCGTAAACGATCTGTATTAAGACGAAAACTGAGGGACCAATATTCATGAGAAACTTCAAGATTTTATTGTTCGCGGGCAGAAACTTTTGTTTTAAAAATAGCTAAGGAGTTTATTCGGAACAGGTCTTCGACGTTTAATGAAATAAGGAAGTTGATGATTATTCTAAGACGATTCCGTTAACGGTGGCTGAAGAGATAAATGGTGACATTAGTAAGCAGATGAATTTGGACACGAAATTATATTGAAGATGTTTCTTATACAGTTTTGATGATAATGCAGATCTTTGGTGCATGAACGATACTCAGAAAACTGTCACCCGACCCCCCCAACGAGAGGAGAAATCAAGCGATCCATTTAACCTTTACAATCTCTTTCTTAGATAAACGTGACAAAGGCGAGGCAAATTCTTTCTGGTTTTGGATATCAAGTATTCCTTCCCACCTGATTATACACCTTGAGAGAGAATTTCCAAGAAATGGTTGATGCACATGAGGTCAAGTATTGAAAATTCTTTGTCCTAAAACACGCACGGAAAGGTCCACAGTTCTCGCGTTTTGGAGGATGCTCAACCCCTTAATGAACATGTTTCTCCCAGTATCGATTCCAAAAAAAAGCAGGTGGCCGATATTGGAGTTATAACGATATGAATTAAGTTGGCCAATCAAATATGGGTTCACTATGAAGGATGTATGAATGAACATGGAGAAAATTATTGGATCACAAGGAGCTCACGGTGGGATTCAAATGAATTGTTTATCTTTAAAAAAACGTTCAAAGGCCTAGACCAAGGCTAAGAAAGATTGGAATTAAGGAGTTAAACAATAAAACAACAAGGTGAATTTTCCTTTCTGTTCAAGAAACAAAGTTGGAATTGTATTTTCTGAGTGGATGGTTAAAGTGTTATGGGGTAACTATAAGTTCGAGTATACTATTAGCGAAGCAGTTGGGAATTCTGGTGGTATTTTATGTGTATGGGATCCAAGTGTTTTCCGTAAAGAGCATCATGTTGTCTCGGACAATTTTGTTGCTTTATATGGGTCATGGGTTTCTAATCAGGCGAAGTTACTTGTGGTGTCTATATATGCCCCCTCAGTCTTTCACTAGCAAGCGTTCGCTATGGAGCTACATTTCGTCCCTTATTTCAGCCGTTGGGGATGGTCATATGTATGGGTTATGGGGTGATTTTAATGAAGTTATATGTCGATGGGAAGGATCGTTTGGGTTCAGAGTGGTACAATGCGCAAGGTGCTAATTGAAATTTAATAGTTTTTATATCAAAACACAACTCGGGGCTCGTTGAAATCCAATTGGAAGGGTAACTACTCTATTACTTGGTCTTCTTCAGTGCTGGCTAAGAAGACTAGTAAATTAGAACGTTTTTTTGTTTCGGATGGTTTACCTCTTTAAATCCCACCATCATTTCGGGTATTTGTCTTGATAGGCACCTCTCGGATACATAGACCAATCTTACACTTTGAGTGGAAGTGGTCCTAATTATGGGCCTTTGGGCCCTTCCCTTTTTTTCGGGTTTAAAACCACCTTCTTGTTTAGTTTACAGGGCTTCGATCAAATAGGTGTTGGAAACTGGAATAAAATTGATCTTGATGATAAAAATAATATTGTACGATTCAGAAGAAATTACAAATCCTGAAAAAGGGAGATACATCATAGGTAAAATGGAATGCAAAAAGAATCAATCGGTCGTCTTGTTGATCTCCGTTCCAAGCTGTGTCATATTACAAATTATATTGATCAAAATGGTGGGGTCCATAAATTAGTCGATTATTCTTCAACAAGCGGTTAGAATTTATTAAAAAAAATATATGATATTATTAAGTCTTTCCACTGCTCGTAGGTTGGGAGGGGCGGGTGGAGGGGAGAGGGGGGGGGGGTGCAAAAGTCTAAAATTCAGTGGGATTATTGAGGGCGATGAAAACTAAATTTTTTTTTCATGGAATCAATTAATCGTAAAGATCAGAATTTTGGCTATTAAAGGTGTTAAGTTGAATGGCCGAATGTGGGTGGATGAACCCATGTCGTGTCAAAGAGATATATATTATCGTTGTTTTGCATTTTGCTAATCAGGATTTCGACAGCCCCGCAGTCAACCAAGATGTAAACTAACTATAACCTTCCCCAAATCGATTGTCTTCTGATCAGTTGGCAAGTTGGAGAGTCCGATCTCTAGAGCTGAAGTGCGTAATTCTCGTGTGGTGGCTGTGGGAGAAGAATAAATCTCCTGGACCGACTGGTTCACTTTTGAGTTTGGTTCGAAAGTTCTGGGACACTTTAGGATCTGATTGGTTGTGCGCTGTGGAATGGTTTTTCGATATAGTTTTATTTTCTAGAGGATGCAACTCCTTTTCATTTGCTCTCATTCACGAAAAACACCATGATCCTAAGATCGTAAATGATTATCTCCAATTAACTTGATCGAGAGTCTTTAACAAGGTTTCACCAAAATATAGCCATCAACTTTCGTCGATCATCTCTGGTCCTTATATCGCGATGTTCAAAACGCGTTTCTCTTCCTAATAGTAGGCAAATTCTTGATGGCCCGTATTATCAAAAACGATTACTTCTTCTGTGCAAAGCATAAGAAACAAAAATCCATGGTGTTTAAAGTTGAGTTATTGCCACGCATATTGATATTCGCTAAGGTGGGATTTTTATAGAAGTATGTGCTTAGAGCTTTTGGTTTCGGTTCTAAGGTGCTCGTGGATTCGGGGTTGTTTTACACTCTTTAAGGCTGCTTCGGTCCTCCTTAATGGTAAGTCCCCAACCGTCCCATTCCAATTTCATTGTATGGTTGGAAGAAGAAGAGATCCATTGGGCCCCATACCTTTTTATTCTTAATTATGGAGACTCTTCCTCTTAATACTTATCTAGGGCCATCGAGGCGGGGATTTTTAAAGGGCATTCAAAATTGGTTCGTCCTTTAATAATTCCCATCTTTTTTATGCAGGATGATGCGGTCCTTTATTGTGAGAGGTTCTATTGCTAATATTCTAATTCTGGTATTACTCACATTCTCGTTTCATTGTTTTCTTTGTTGTCTGCCTCTCGATCATCTTAAGAAAAGTCACCTTCTTGAGTCCGGGATTCTAAAGTGAGGATGTTAATGCTGCAAGCTTTAATATTTTGGAGTTCGACTATGAATCCCCTTTTTAAATACTTAGGGGTGATGGTTGGAGGTAATCAGATCGACTCTTCAGGCAAGGGACGATACGATTTAAACTTAAGGCTCGTCTCCTAATTGTAAACTTAAAACTTTATCTGTTTGGAGGAAGGCTTAAACTCCTTTTAAAGTCGGTTCAACTTTTTTCTTGGTTGACACCTATTTAAATGGTACCATCTATAGGTTCCTAAGTCTGGTGGTATACAAACAATGAGTCCATACTAGAACATTTTTCAAGGTGTTCAATGCACGAAGGAAAATAGAGTGATCAAATGGGCCAGGTACTTGCGTCAAGAAGAATGGAGGTTTATGGGAGTCTCAAGTTTTTAATGCTTTAAATAGGCGGTCCATTTCAAATGGGTTTGGAGATTCATATCACGGGATAATTCATTGTGGTGTCGTCCTCATCATGTCTATGCATCTCCTCATTATATAAATTATCTCCGTATTCGGTTGTACTCGACTTTGTGAAATAATTATTCGGAGATGCATAAAGCTTAAAGATCGTGGTGTGGACCTTATTTCTCACTTTCAAATTCGAGTTGGGTAATGGTTTTACCGCACCAGCAATTTTGGAATGAAGTTTGGATTGGTGACACTCAACTTCGTGTTATGTTTCCACGAATTTATGCTTTGGAGATTAATAAAGATTGTACGGTGGCTGATAAACTGCAATTCTCGGTTACCTCTTCTCTTCGTCGTTCTGTTAGAGGAGGGGTTGAATCTTCTCAATTAGCTCTTCTTCAAACATATATTGAAGGGACATTGTTGTCTAATATGGAGGATAGATGGGTGTGGGATTTAAATGGGGAATGTGTTTTTCCTCTTTCGGTCAAAGATGTTTTCGCATTCTTTCTTCATGATGCCGAAAGCCCCATACTGCTACTCGAGGGTTTAAAATATGTTCCAAAAAAAAACAATGTATTTGTCTTGGAAGGTTTTCCTGGATCGGTATGCCGTACTCGATCCAATTTACAACATGTGGTGTCCTATTTTCTGACTTTTATGTCCCTTTGATTCCTCTGCTCAGGAAGATTCCTCACACTTGTTCTTCAGTTGCAGATTGGCTACGGATATCGTCAGGCTCGTATGCCGCTGGTGGAATCTATCATGGACGCCCCTTGGTTCATATGCTGATTGGCTTAATTGGTTCAATTCCATCAGATTAAGCTCTAAAGTTAAAGATTTGCTGGAAGGAGTTCTTTATATAACTTGGTGGAGCGTATGGATGTTTCGTAATCAGTTGCTCTTCTCGTCGAAAGCCCCTCGTAAAGAATGTTATTTTTGAAACCATTTAAAAAATTGTTTCGCAGCCTCTTTCACTTGTGCCTTTCAAGATGTAATTGTACTTTAGGTGGGATAGTGGTGGTTTGCAACACCCATATTTTTATCTCTTTGTAAATTCCTTTATTCTTGCCTACTTCTTTGGCTGTTGGTTTTTATAATTAGTTGCCGATCTAAAAAAAATTCAAACAGGGGTAAAAAGGGGGTTTCTCCACCACAGCCTCAGAGACTAGCACGGGTTTTGAGGGACTACAATCAATCAAGACAAGACTTTAACCCACAGCAGCAAAATAAAAGAAGATAAAGGAGCGTCAAAGCCTTATAATAGAAAACACTACTGTATTAGCCATCATTAATCCGATTAGAAGTTGGTTTGTTTATTCAGTGCAATGATTACTTATCTCGAAGTGGCATATCATTCTTAGACTTAGGCAAGACTTCATCCTAAGACCTAGGAACATATTAATTCCTGTCACAATTAAAACATGCCGCATAAAGCATCCATATTTTGCTGATTAAATCTATCTTAGAAATCAAAAGCATGGAGAGTCTTTTAAACCCCTAAGCTCATATAGACTTTACCCACTAACTGTTTATGGTAATTTTATACTCTAGTAGTCCACTTGTCCAACTATCAATAAATCAGAACGTTATTTTGTTGAATTATCTAGGTTCACCTGCTAGTCAACTTGTTCATTAAACCAAAGGCAATATCCGATTAACTATTTAAGCCAGAAGCGTATCCTTAGCACGAATTTAGAAGGAAAATATTTGTGATCCTATGATTCTAGATGTATAAATTACTATATGGAGAGCTATCCCGGCATCTAGATTACTTGGTCCATAACTAGATCCAGTTGAATGATATGTCACATACAAAAGCACATAAACAAGTATAAATTGATAAACATAAACAAGCATACAACGATAAATTAAGCAATCGAGATATAAACAAAACCAAGCATTCAGATCTTCATAATAATGGCTAATACCCCCCGAGAGTATTAGCCTTAGAAAAATTATAAATTAGAGTTAATAACATGGTTCTTACCTTGTGGTTAGGCCAAATTACAATATGGCGAATACGATTGAAGTATTTAGACATTAAGCTGACCTTAATTATGAGGTCCCCTATCCTTTTTTTTTTTTCTTGCTTTGTTGATCCCTATCTCCAAACTATTGCACATCATCCACCCCTATAGCCAATTTGAGTTAAATCAACGCGTTATCTCACTCAACCCCAAGGGTATTTCCGTCTTTTCATGTTTCACCTTTATTAATAAGTAAAAACCCACCAGATCTTTTTATTTCACATTTTTATTTAATAAATTTGTTTCGTCATAAATTTTTATATATCAATCACAAAAAAAACACCCATCAACAATCCATTTCCACCAGTGATAAATTATTCTTTCCCCCTCTCATATTGATTTTTTTCTTTTCTTTTTTCCCATCTGCAAAACCAAACCTCCATTAATATTTTTTTTTCATCAATGACTATATAAAATAAAATCCAAATACAATAATCTTAAACTCATCATCAAAATATATCTATACCACCACCATCGTCATCTCACACAAATATTAAACCTTGAACACAGTAACCCATTTGGCATTTTATTGCAATTTCTTCCCCACAAACACAAAAATAGTAATACTAAACCATATACATATAAGATTGGTAATTTATTGCAATTTCTAAACCATATACATATGACCTTGAACCCAGTATACCCATTTGACATTTTATAAGATCGGAAATTTAACGGCATCACAACACTTGTCTTTACAAAACTGACACACAGTCAGAAAGGCCCACCTACCTACCCCACCTCACATCATTCCGGCCAGCCACCCACCTTACCAACCTCCACTGCAACTGCCATAAGGGTTGCCGCTATAGATCAACCAATATACAAATACCACACTGTCGACCAACCACGATTCAGACGCCGCTAACCACTACATAAAAAAACCGCCGACACAACAAGTTGTACAAAACTCTTCCACCATATATAATCTCAGATCTATTTTTTTCAACATCTTCCTCAACATGTTTTCTATGTGGTCTTGTGTAGACAGAGTATGAGCTCGAAAATGCAGCAACCATTTAACAAATCATGTTTTACTCTTGTTTTGAAAAATAGATGTAAGAAGAATAAAAAAAAGTAGATCCAAAAGGAATAAATATTTCGTGGTTTCGATGAACAAGGATGATGGCTAAAATAGTAGTGGGTTGCAGTGGTGTGGATTAAGGTGTTAATCTCGACGTGTGTAGCGAAGATGATAGGATATGGGTGGTCGAGATGGTGCGGTGGTTTGCCGGATTTTTGTAGAGAGAAATTGATGTGAGATAATGTGTCCAGTGATGAGGAGGAATGTGTTTGTGAGATGGCACGTGAGATAAAGGTGTTAGCAACTAAGAGCAGTGACTAGAAAAAAATGAAAAGACAGAAATAAACCCCGCGATCTTAGGCACGTGGGGCGAGAAATAACACCCAACTAACTCGATTTGGTATAAGTATGGATGTGTGCAAATATTAGAATAGAGACAACGAACAAGAAAAAAAAGAATAGAGACACAATAGGGATTTGTCCTAAACCACAAGGTGAAAACCCTGTAATTAACACTCTTATAATTAATACAGAGTAATGGCTTGACCAAGTAAAACTAACGATTTACGAATGATTACCAAAAACTGAACGTTACAAAATATAAGAAATTACACGTTGTTCTCCTATGATTTGGAATGCGTTGCGAGAACTCATTTCTGCTCTTTTTCCCCCCCTCCTCTGAAAATTGACTTTTGTCGTTTAGGTATCGAGAATATGATTTAGCACACTTAAAACTCATTTTTGAGTTTTGTATTTATAGGGTCTGGAGTCGGTGTTGATACGACGTATCTAAGGAGTTGGATACGACGTATTGGGTGTTTCTTAGAGTAGGGACCACGTTTGATATCTTCCAGAATATTTTATTCCCATATAGCTTGAATACGGCGTATTGCCCTTCAAACTGGATACCATACAGCGGTATTGTGGTCATTGTGTCCTTCTTGGTCTATGTGAGTGCATCAGGCACAATCACTTCGTATCTTCCTTGAAGGATACGGCGTCCTGTTGTCCAGAAGAACAGATATTTTTCAAAATCATCTTCATTTAAAAGCTCCAGAATGCGCGCACATTTGCTAATATTCAACCAAGTAACTTTCTCCATAATTACTGCAATTCTCAAATACAACGATAAGTAACAATTCTTTAAAAATAATTATACAAATGGGTTAATTACCATGGATAAATGATGCAATAAAATAGACCGTTAAATGATGTCATAAATGGCTTTACAAAGATCAGAAGCTATCGTCCCAACAACCTGTTATCCTGTTTGGATTAGGACTAACTGTTGGAGCAAACGACTATAAGGGTTATAAAACCCGAAAAGATAGTCGACCCAAAAGCTGAGGAAAGTAGATGGATCGGGATGGATACAGTGGCTTTTCTAAGTTTTATGAACTGAACAAATAATCTTGGTTTTAAAATATAACAGAGTTGGAAACAGTTCTAAACATGTTGATTGCTCGTTTATTTTATTTGAGTAGTGTAGGAAGAATCCCGGGTAACACCGTTGATAAGCCCTAACGCGTATACAACATGAACAAAGACTAAATCCCGAGTCGTAGATTAAAACGGGCTGGAATGTTCATCTCTTTACAGACCAATTCTCGATCAAGAAAAAGATCCGGAATTGGGTGGTTGGAGAAAAGCTCACAACCGCAGAAAAGGATACGTACCTTGACGTTTTCCAATGTCCGAAATGATGTCAACAAACTAAACCGTATGAAGATGCGTGTGGAAGTTCCATCTTGGTAATTTCATAGAGTCTGTGATTGGTAGATCCAGGCTCAGACGATGCCAAGAAAAACAATATAGTTAAAGGCTTGTTGTTTCAATCGATCCATGAAGATTTGATTATACAAATCAGGAATTTGAAAACCGGGAAGGAGATGTGGGAAGCTATAAAAACTCATAACTTAGGGGCTGATCGTGTAAAGGAAGCGAGGCTTTAAACCCTAATTACAGAGTTCGAGAATCTAAAGATGCCAGATAACGATAGTATAGATGCATATGCCACGAAGTTATCGGGTATTGCTTCTAAGTCAGCCACACTTGGAGAAGTCATGTCGGAACACCAAGCTTGTAAAAAAAAGTTTCTCACAAGTCTTCCTAGATGTTTTGTCCATATCGTGGCAGCCCTTGAGCAAGTTTTAGACCTTAAATCGACGGGGTTTGAGGATGTGGTTGGTCAATTAAAAGCGTATGAAGAAAGAATCAAAGAAGAAGATAAAGCAAACAATCCTCAAGAGAATTTGCGTAATGCTAAGGACTGAATACTCCAAACGGGAAATAATGACTAAAGCGAGGAAGAGGACGTGGTCATACTTCGAGGGACTTAACGAGGTAGAGGTCAAGGAACGTGGTCGAGAGATGAAACGCAAAAACCAAGGTCAACTTGACTCCCTTAAAAAAAAAAATCGTGAAATAATGAACAAAGGGTAAACAACATGAGAAACTTAACATCTTACATATACAGTGAACCTGTTGTGATCATACAACACTTTTGTATGTTTCAAAATCCCTGAAACGAAACCGAAACCATGAAGTTAACCTTAATGAGACACAAGAGAAAGGTGTGTATCATGAGGAAGGTACGTTTTTTATGATGAACCATATTCAAGAAACGATTTTCATGAATGAAGAAAAGTACACTCCACAAAGAGCGAGTCAAATACCAATGATAAAGATGATGTATGGTACTTTAACAATAGTGCAAGTAATCACATGACAGGTAGTTACTCTTACTTTTCTGAATTAAATGAAAATATTACTAGACGTGTTAGGTTCGGAGATGGTTTGTGTGTTAGCATAAATAGAAAAGGCTCGATTTTGTTCCAAGGCAAAAATGAAGAACAAAAATTATTAAAAGATGTCTATTATATTCCTGCTCTTCGAAGTAATGTGATAAGTCTCGGACAGAAGCTACAATTCCTGTTATGATGAATATATCCGAGGTTATTTCTTAACCATGCGGGACAGTTGGGGAAGTTTACTTATAAAGGTTCCACGTAGTGCAAATCGCCTTTATAAAACTCAACTAAAAGTTGGTAAAGAAGATACAAATGAAGTGGGACGGGAATCAGACGAAGAGGTCAACCCGCATAGCAGCTAGGTTACTGTTAATGAGACTAAGCCAGAAGGTGAAGAAGATGAGCCTGGAAGCGATAATACGCCTAACCCGTTAGTTCGACTCGAGACCATACGAGTACGACTATTAATTGCTCTCGCAGCAGGGAAGGATGGAAGATTCATCACTTGGATGCGAAAACGGCTTTTCTAATTGGTGATCGAAACAAGTTCGATAGTAATTTAAAAGAGATAGGTTTTCTACAATGCGTGCACGAAAAGGCGGTGTATAGTAAGGTGCCCAGTGGAGAATTTATCATTTTTGCGGTTTTATGAGATGATTTATTCGTGACTAAGGCGAGCTTAGATCTTATAAATGAGTTTAAAAGGAGAATGACGTTTCAATTTGAAATGTTGGATATTGTTGAGTTAACTTATTACTTAGGTATTGAAGTCTCACAAGTAATGATCGCTGTGGAGAACACAAGCAAGAGAATATGCAAATGAAGATCTTAAAAGAAGCTTGTATGGAAGAATGCAATCCAGCTTTATGTCCAATGGAACCGGGACTCAAGTTGTCAAATGCAGAAGATGAACCAGAAGTTGAAGCTACCCAATATCGAAAAATGGTGGGTTGTTTTACAGTTACCCACTCCTGCATACTTCGTCCCAGATTAGACTTACCCCCTCGGTTGGTGTGTTAGGTCGATATATGAAAGTCCAAGAGGAAAAACTCCTTCGTAGCAATCAAGCAAATCCTACGCTATCTTAAAGGTACAACTTCGTTTGGTATTAAATACAATCGTAGTAATGACATGAAATTGGTAGGATATAGTGATAGTAGTCATAATGTTGACAATGATGATGGATGAAGCACTACTGTACTCATCTTTCTTACTTTTGACCAAAATGTCAGTTTTACCCTTAACTAATATAGGTTATGACATGCTTAAATATTTTTACTTTAGCAACTAACAAATATATGAAATCTCCACCTTTTAACCGCCACCAAAGTTGCCGAGCAGTTAGACACCTTGACATCGTTACCAAGTATGATTTACACCTCATTATTTATACATCTTGGGGTGGTCGGGAATGAGTTCCGATCAAGGGATATTTTGGTCGAGTTGCGTACATTTGAGTGAAATACTCGCCCTGTCTCCGTAACTTGAACAATGAAAAACGTATGTTTACCCTTTAAATGATTATTTTCTCTATTTATGTGTGTGTTAACATCTCTTTATAAAATACTACTTCATTCGTATCAATCAGATAGATGATTCACTCACTGATGTAAGAATACTACACTTTACAACCAATCAGATGTTGAAGAATTATCTGAGTTTGGATATGGCTATAATGCGTGTTCCAGATATCATAGTTGGAGTGCGAGTTCAACTCGTCCTATTTACTTGTTTCTTTAGGATATTAATAAAGTGTAATCCTAGTTATAGTCTAACAAGAATAGGTTAGTCTATATATACCGAGAAGGGTAGAGAATTACCTTTGTAACAAATTGGAGTTTTGAGATAGTTTCTTCAATAAACAAACCTGCGTGTTAGGCAACAACTTTGTGTTCTTGTTACCTTGTGTCGTATTTGTGTTTTGTGCTTATGCTATTCGACCCTCTGATAACCACAATTGGTATCAAGAGCATCAACGATTCCTGGTGATTTGTAGCTGCGTGTAAAAGGTGATGTGTCGTTGTGTGGTGTATATTTTTATGATTCAAGTTTTAAATTTATATTTTGCCGACTTAACAAAAAACAACATTTTAACGGGCAGTGTACCCGGTCGGTGGTAGATTTGTGGTAAGTAGGGTGTCGAATACTTGAAGCGAGGTTAAATCTCTCAATTTATTACTATTTTGGTTATCTAATCTAAGTTAATTTTAATCTAAATCAAACCTATGCTAATCCTATGTTAGTTCTAATCCTAATTCTAACAGGTAAAAGGAGGGTTCAGCTTGAGAGACTGACACGAGTTTTATGGTGACTACAATCAATTCAAGACACTTTAACCCACGCAAGCAAATTAACAGAAGATAAAAGAGCGGTCAAGCCTTATAATAGAAAACTGTATTAGCCATCATTAATCCGATTAAAAGTTGGTTTGTTTATTCAGTGCAATGATTACTTATCTCGAAGTGGCATATCATTCTTAGACTTAGGCGGGACTTCATCCTAAGACCTAGACACATTAATTCTGTCACAATTAAAGCATCCGCATAAAGCATCCTTATTTGCTGATTATAATCTATCTTAGGAATTAAAGCAATGGTGATCTTGTTAAACCCTAGCTCATAGAGACTTTACCCACTTACTGCTTAATGGTAATTTATACTCTAGTAGTCCACTTGTCCAACTATCCAATGGAATCAGAACGTTATTTGTTGAATTATCTAGGTTCACCTGCTAGTCAACTTGTTCAATAAACCAAAGGCAATATCCGATTAACTAGTTAAGCTAGAAGCGTATCCTTAGCACGAATTTAGAAGGACAATATTTGTGATCCTATGATTCTAGATGTATAAATCACTATATGAAGAGCTATCCCAGCATCTAGATTACCTTGTCCGTATCTAGATTACCTTGTCCGTATCACTAGATCAAGTTGAATGATAGGTCGCATACAAAAGCACGTAAACAAGTATAAATTGATAAACATAAACAAGCATACAATGATAAATTAAGCAATCGAGATATAAACAAAACCAAACATTCAGATCTTCATAATAATGGCTAATACCCGAAGGTATTAGCCTTCAAACATTATAATTAGAGTTAATTACATGGTTCGTCCTTGTGGTTTAGGCCAAATCCTTAATTGAGTCCCTATCTTTTTTTTTCTTGCTTTGTTGATCCTATCTCCAAACTATTGCACATCATCCACCCCTATAGCCAAATTGAGTTAAATCAGCGGGTTATCTCACTCAACCCCAAGGGTATTTTCGTTTTTTCATGTTTCACATTTTTATTTAATAAATTTGTTTCGTCAGAAATTTTTATCAATCACACCTATAAAACAATCATCTTCTACCGTGATAAATTTTTCTCCCTCTCATTTTGTTTTTTGTTTTTCTCTCTTTTCTGCAAAACCAAACCTCCATTAATGAATTTTTTCATCAATGACTATATAAATAAAATCCAAATACAATAATCTTAAACTCATCATCAAAATATATCTATACCACCACCATCGTCATCTCACACAAATATTAAACCTTGAACACAGTAACCCATTTGGCATTTTATTGCAATTTCTCCCCCACAAGCACAAAAATAGTAATACTAAACCATATACATATAAGATTGGTAATTTATTGCAATTTCTAAACCATATACATATGACCTTGAGCCCAGTATACCCATTTGACATTTTACAGATCGGAAAATTTAAACGGCATCAACACTTGTCTTTTCACTGACAACACAGTCAGCCACCTACCTACCACATCACCATCATTCCGCCGCTACCCACCTTATCAACCTCCACTGCAACTGCCACAACAGATCTGGGTTGCCGCTATAGATCAACCAATATACAAATACACACTCGACAACCACGATTCAGACGCCGCTAACCACCACAACCACCGACACAAGTTTGTAATAAACTCTTCCACATATATATTCTCAAGATCTACTTTTTTCAACATCTTCTCACTTGCTTCTATGTGCTTGTGTAGACAGAGTATGAGACTCGAAAAGCAGCAACCATTTTAACAAATCTTGTTTACTCTTGTTTTGAAAAATAGATGTAAGAAGAATAAAAAAAGTAGATCCAAAAGGAATAAATATTTCGTGGTTTCGATGAACAAGGATGATGGCTAAAATAGTAGTGGGTTGCGGTGGTGTGGATTAAGGTGTTAATCTCGGCGGTGTGTAGCGAAGATGATGGGATATGGGTGGTCGAGATGGTGCGGTGGTTTGCCGGATTTTTGTAGAGAGAGAAAGTGAGTGGAGATAATGTGTCAGTGAGAGGAGGATATGTGTTTGTGAGATGGCACGTAGAGATAAAGGTGTTAGCAACTAAGCTTGACTAGAAAAAAAATTGAAAAGACAGAAATACCCTCGCGTGCTAGGCACGTGGGGCGAGATAACTACCCAACTTAACTCGATTTGGTTATAAGGATGGATGGTGTGCAATAGTTTAGAGATAGAGATCAACGAAGCAAGAAAAAAAAGATAGAGACTCAATTAGGGATTTGGCCTAAACCACAGGGACAAACCATGTAATTAACTCTTATAATTAATACAAGAGTAATGGCTTGACCAAGGTAAACTAACCGATTTACGAATGATACCAAAAACTGAACGATTACAAAAGTATAAGAAATTACACGTTGTCTCCTATGGATTGGAATGCGTTGCGAGACCTCTTCTGCTCTTTTTCTCCTCTAAAAATTGACTTTTGTGGTTTAGGTATCGAGAATATGATTTAGCACACTTAAAACTCGTTTTTGAGTTTTGTATTTATAGGGTCTGGAGTCGGTGTTGATACGACGTATCTAAGGAGTTGGATACGACGTATTGGAGTTTCTTAGAGTAGGGACCACGTTTGATATTTTCCAGAATATTTTATTCCCATATAGCTTGAATACGGCGTATTGCCTTCACTGGATACAGCGTATTGGTCTTGTGTCCTTCGTGGTCTTTGGTGAGTGCAGGCACAGATACGTCGTATCTTCCTTGATGGATACGGCGTATTGGTTGTCAGAACAGTAATCTTCAAAATATCTTCATTTAAGCTCCAGAATGCGCGCCTTTTGCTAATATTCACCAAGTACTCCATAATTACTGCAATTCTCAAATACGAACGATTAAGTAACAATTCTTTGCAATAATTATACAAAATGGGTTAATTACATGGGATAAATGATGCTATAAAATAGACGTTATTTGATGTCATCAAAGGGCTTACAAAGATCAGAAGCTATCGTCCAAACCTGTGATCCTGTTGGTTTAGACGTAACTGTTGGAGCAGCGACTTAGGGTTATAAGAAACCCTAAAAGATAGTCGACCCAAAACTGTGGAAAGTAGTGGATCGGGCTGGATCAGTTGGGCTTTTCTAAGTCTATGAACTGAACAATATAATCGTGGTTTAAATATAACGAGTTGGAAACAGTTCTAAACCTGTTGATTGTCTCGTTTATTTTAGTTGAGTTATAGTAGGAGAATCTGGGTAACCGTTGATAGGCCTACGCGTATTCAACATGAACCAAGAATAAATCTGAGTCGTAGATTAACGGGCTGGATTGTTCTCCTTTACAGACCTATTCTCGATCAAGAAAAAGATCCGGAATGGTGGTTGGAGAAAGCTCACAACCGCATGTAAAGGATACGACCTTGACGTTTCAATGTCCGATATTGATGTCAACAAACTATACCGTATGGAAGATGCGTGTGGAAGTTCTTGTTGGAATTCATAGAATATGGGATGTGGTAGATCCAGGCTCAGACGATGCCAAGAAAAACAATATAGTTAAAGGCTTGTTGTTTCAATCGATCCCTGAAGATTTGATTTTACAAATCAGGAATTTGAAAACCGGGAAGGAGATGTGGGAAGCGATAAAAAATCGTAACTTAGGGGTGATCGTGTAAAGGAAGCGAGGCTTCAAACCCTAATTACGGAGTTCGAGAATCTAAAGATGCCAGATAACGATAGTATAGACGCATATGCCGCGAAGTTGTCGGGTATTACTTCTAAGTCAGCCACACTTGGAGAAGTCATGTCGAAACACAAGCTGGTAAAGAAGTTTCTCACAAGTCTTCCTAGATGTTTTGTCCATATCGTGGCAGCCCTTGAGCAAGTTTTAGACCTTAAATCGACGGGGTTTGAGGATGTGGTTGGTCGATTGAAAGCGTATGAAGAAAGAGTCAAAGAAGAAGATAAAGCAAACGATCCTCAAGAGAATTTGCTTTATGCTAGGACTGAATACTCCAACGGGAATAATGACTAAAGCGGAGGAAGAGGACGTGGCTCATACTCTCGAGGTCGTGGACGAGGTCGAGGTCAAGGACGTGGTCGGGACAACTCGCAAAACCAAGGTCAACGTGACTCCTCGAAAAACCGTGAAAATAATGAACAAAATGGTAAACAACATGAGAAACGTGACCTCTCACATATACAGTGTTACCGTTGTCATCAGTACATACACTTTGTTTCAAAATGCCCTGAACGAAACCGAAACCATGAAGTTAACCTTAATGAGACACAAGAGAAATGTGTGTATCACGAGGAAGGTACGTTTTTTATGATGAACCATATTCAAGAAACGATTTTCATGAATGAAGAAAAGTACACTCCACCAAAGAGCGAGTCAAATACCAATGATAAAGACGATGTATGGTACTTTGACAATGGTGCAAGTAATCACATAACAGGTAATTACTCTTACTTTTATGAATTAAATGAAAATATTACTGGACGTGTTAGGTTCGGAGATGGTTCATGTGTTAGCATAAAGGGAAAAGGCTCGATTTTGTTCCAAGGTAAAAACGAAGAACAAAAATTATTGAAAAATGTCTTTTATATTCCAGCTCCTCGAAGTAATGTGATAAGTCTCGGACAAGCGACAATATCCGGTTATGATATTAGTATCCGAGGTGATTTCTTAACCATGCGAGATAGTTGGGGATGTTTACTTATAAAGGTCCCGCGTTGTGTAAATCGCCTTTATAAAGCTCAACTAATAGTTGGTAAAGAAGATACATACGAAGTGGGACGAGAATCAGACGAAGAGGTGATTCCGCATAGCAGCTTGGTTACTATTCACAAGACCAGCCCAGAAAGTGAAGAAGATAATTCTGGAAGCGATGATACACCTAATCCATTAGTTTGACTCGAGACCATACGACTATTGATTGCTCTTGCGGCCGAGAAAGGTTGGAAGATTCATCACTTGGAAGTGAAAACGGATTTTCTAAATTATGACCAAAAGAAGCTCGATAGTACTTTAAAAGAGATGGGTTTTCTACAATGCGTGCATGAAAAGGCAGTCTATAAAAAAGTGCCCAATGGAGAATTAATCATTGTTGCGGTTTATGGAGATGATTTATTCGTGACTGGGGCGAGCTTAGATCTTATAAATGAGTTTAAAAGGAGAATGGTGTTTCAATTTGAAATGTTGGATATTGTTAAGTTAACTTATTACATAGGTATTGAAGTCTCACAAGGAAATGATTGCGTGGAGATCAAGCAAGAGAGATATGCAATGAAGATCTTAAAAGAAGCTTGTATGGAAGAATGCAATCCAGATTTATGTACAATGGAACCAGGACTCAAGTTGTCAAATGCAGAAGATGAACCAGAAGTTGAAGCTACCCAATATTGAAAAATGGTGGGTTGTTTACGTTACCTCTTGCATACTCGTCCAGATTTGACTTACTCGGTTGGTGTGGTTAGTCGATATATGCAAAGTCCAAGAGAATTACATGCTCGTGCTATCAAGCAAATCCTACGTTGTCTTAAAGGTACAACTTCGTTTGGTATTAAATACAATCGTAGTAATGACATGAAATTGGTAGGATATAGTGATAGTAGTCATAATGTTGACATTGATGATGGACGAAGCACTACTGGACATGTTTTCTACTTTGGTACACCGCTCATTACATGGTGCTCACAAAAGAAAACTACCATGGCATTATCTTTGTGTGAAGCTGAGTTCATGGCAGCCACTGCAGCTGCGTGTCAAGCATTTTGGCTTAGGAAGTTATTGGCGGAAGTAACAGGATTGGAAAGACAAAAGGTGATAATACAAGTTGATAATAAATCAGCAATTGCATTATCAAAGAACCCGGTCTTTCATGGAAGGAGCAAACATATCCACACTCGATATCACTTCATTCGTGAGTGTGTAGAGAATGAGCATGTAATTGTTGAGCATGTATCCAGAGAGAATCAAAGAGCAGACCCGTTGACGAAGGCCTTGGCGCGCATAAGGTTCAAGGAGATGAGATCGTTACTTGGTGTGCAAGAATTACCCTCTTCGACTCAGAAATTCAGGGGGTGATTGTTAAAGAATTATCTGAGTTTGAATATAGCTATAATGCGTGTTCCAGATATCATAGTTGGAGTGCGAGTCCAACTCGTCCTATTTACTTGTTTAATTAGGATATTAATAAAGTGTAATCCTAGTTATAGTCTAACAAGAATAGGTTAGTCTATATATACCGAGAAGGGTAAGGAATTACCTTTGTAACAAATTGGAGTTTTGAGATAGTTTATTCAATAAACAAACCTGCGTGTTAGGCAACAACTTTGTTTTCTTGTTACCTGGTGTCATATTTGTGTTTTGTGCTTCTGCTATTCACTACTGTATTAGCCATCATTAATCCGATTAGAAGTTGGTTTGTTTATTCAGTGCAATGATTACTTATCTCGAAGTGGCATATCATTCTTAGACTTAGGCAAGACTTCATCCTAAGACCTAGGAACATATTAATTCCTGTCACAATTAAAACATGCCGCATAAAGCATCCATATTTTGCTGATTAAATCTATCTTAGAAATCAAAAGCATGGAGAGTCTTTTAAACCCCTAAGCTCATATAGACTTTACCCACTAACTGTTTATGGTAATTTTATACTCTAGTAGTCCACTTGTCCAACTATCAATAAATCAGAACGTTATTTGTTGAATTATCTAGGTTCACCTGCTAGTCAACTTGTTCATTAAACCAAAGGTAATATCCAATTAACTAGTTAAGCCAGAAGCGTATCCTTAGCATAGATTTAGGAGGAAAATATTTGTGATCCTATGATTCCAGATGTATAAATCACTATATGGAGAGCTATCCCAGACTCTAGATTACTTGGTTCGTATCACCAGATCCAGTTGAATGATAGGTCGCATACAAAAGCACGTAAACAAGTATAAATTGATAAACATAAACAAGCATACAACGATAAATTAAGAAATCGAGATATAAACAAAACCAAACATTCAGATCTTCATAATAATGGCTAATACCCCCCGAGAGTATTAGCCTTAGAAAAATTATAAATTAGAGTTAATAACATGGTTCTTACCTTGTGGTTAGGCCAAATTACAATATGGCGAATACGATTGAAGTATTTAGACATTAAGCTGACCTTAATTATGAGGTCCCCTATCCTTTTTTTTTTTTCTTGCTTCGTTGATCCCTATCTCCAAACTATTGCACATCATCCACCCCTATAGCCAAATTGAGTTAAATCAGCCCGTTATCTCACTCAACCCCAAAGGTATTTCCGTCTTTTCATGTTTCACCTTTATTAATAAGTAAAAACCCACCAGATCTTTTTATTTCACATTTTTATTTAATAAATTTGTTTCGTCATAAATTTTTATATATCAATCACAAAAAAAACACCCATCAACAATCCATTTCCACCAGTGATAAATTATTCTTTCCCCCTCTCATATTGATTTTTTTCTTTTCTTTTTTCCCATCTGCAAAACCAAACCTCCATTAATATTTTTTTTTCATCAATGACTATATAAAATAAAATCCAAATACAATAATCTTAAACTCATCATCAAAATATATCTATACCACCACCATCGTCATCTCACACAAATATTAAACCTTGAACACAGTAACCCATTTGGCATTTTATTGCAATTTCTTCCCCACAAGCACAAAAATAGTAATACTAAACCATATACATAAGATTGGTAATTTATTGCAATTTCTAAACCATATACATATGACCTTGAACCCTGTATACCCATTTGACATTTTATAAGATCGGAAATTTAACGGCATCACAACACTTGTCTTTACAAAACTGACACACAGTCAGAAAGGCCCACCTACCTACCCCACCTCACATCATTCCGGCCAGCCACCCACCTTACCAACCTCCACTGCAACTGCCATAAGGGTTGCCGCTATAGATCAACCAATATACAAATACCACACTGTCGACCAACCACGATTCAGACGCCGCTAACCACTACATAAAAAAACCGCCGACACAACAAGTTGTACAAAACTCTTCCACCATATATAATCTCAGATCTATTTTTTTCAACATCTTCCTCAACATGTTTTCTATGTGGTCTTGTGTAGACAGAGTATGAGCTCGAAAATGCAGCAACCATTTAACAAATCATGTTTTACTCTTGTTTTGAAAAATAGATGTAAGAAGAATAAAAAAAAGTAGATCCAAAAGGAATAAATATTTCGTGGTTTCGATGAACAAGGATGATGGCTAAAATAGTAGTGGGTTGCAGTGGTGTGGATTAAGGTGTTAATCTCGACGTGTGTAGCGAAGATGATAGGATATGGGTGGTCGAGATGGTGCGGTGGTTTGCCGGATTTTTGTAGAGAGAAATTGATGTGAGATAATGTGTCCAGTGATGAGGAGGAATGTGTTTGTGAGATGGCACGTGAGATAAAGGTGTTAGCAACTAAGAGCAGTGACTAGAAAAAAATGAAAAGACAGAAATAAACCCCGCGATCTTAGGCACGTGGGGCGAGAAATAACACCCAACTAACTCGATTTGGTATAAGTATGGATGTGTGCAAATATTAGAATAGAGACAACGAACAAGAAAAAAAAGAATAGAGACACAATAGGGATTTGTCCTAAACCACAAGGTGAAAACCCTGTAATTAACACTCTTATAATTAATACAGAGTAATGGCTTGACCAAGTAAAACTAACGATTTACGAATGATTACCAAAAACTGAACGTTACAAAATATAAGAAATTACACGTTGTTCTCCTATGATTTGGAATGCGTTGCGAGAACTCATTTCTGCTCTTTTTCCCCCCCTCCTCTGAAAATTGACTTTTGTCGTTTAGGTATCGAGAATATGATTTAGCACACTTAAAACTCATTTTTGAGTTTTGTATTTATAGGGTCTGGAGTCGGTGTTGATACGACGTATCTAAGGAGTTGGATACGACGTATTGGGTGTTTCTTAGAGTAGGGACCACGTTTGATATCTTCCAGAATATTTTATTCCCATATAGCTTGAATACGGCGTATTGCCCTTCAAACTGGATACCATACAGCGGTATTGTGGTCATTGTGTCCTTCTTGGTCTATGTGAGTGCATCAGGCACAATCACTTCGTATCTTCCTTGAAGGATACGGCGTCCTGTTGTCCAGAAGAACAGATATTTTTCAAAATCATCTTCATTTAAAAGCTCCAGAATGCGCGCACATTTGCTAATATTCAACCAAGTAACTTTCTCCATAATTACTGCAATTCTCAAATACAACGATAAGTAACAATTCTTTAAAAATAATTATACAAATGGGTTAATTACCATGGATAAATGATGCAATAAAATAGACCGTTAAATGATGTCATAAATGGCTTTACAAAGATCAGAAGCTATCGTCCCAACAACCTGTTATCCTGTTTGGATTAGGACTAACTGTTGGAGCAAACGACTATAAGGGTTATAAAACCCGAAAAGATAGTCGACCCAAAAGCTGAGGAAAGTAGATGGATCGGGATGGATACAGTGGCTTTTCTAAGTTTTATGAACTGAACAAATAATCTTGGTTTTAAAATATAACAGAGTTGGAAACAGTTCTAAACATGTTGATTGCTCGTTTATTTTATTTGAGTAGTGTAGGAAGAATCCCGGGTAACACCGTTGATAAGCCCTAACGCGTATACAACATGAACAAAGACTAAATCCCGAGTCGTAGATTAAAACGGGCTGGAATGTTCATCTCTTTACAGACCAATTCTCGATCAAGAAAAAGATCCGGAATTGGGTGGTTGGAGAAAAGCTCACAACCGCAGAAAAGGATACGTACCTTGACGTTTTCCAATGTCCGAAATGATGTCAACAAACTAAACCGTATGAAGATGCGTGTGGAAGTTCCATCTTGGTAATTTCATAGAGTCTGTGATTGGTAGATCCAGGCTCAGACGATGCCAAGAAAAACAATATAGTTAAAGGCTTGTTGTTTCAATCGATCCATGAAGATTTGATTATACAAATCAGGAATTTGAAAACCGGGAAGGAGATGTGGGAAGCTATAAAAACTCATAACTTAGGGGCTGATCGTGTAAAGGAAGCGAGGCTTTAAACCCTAATTACAGAGTTCGAGAATCTAAAGATGCCAGATAACGATAGTATAGATGCATATGCCACGAAGTTATCGGGTATTGCTTCTAAGTCAGCCACACTTGGAGAAGTCATGTCGGAACACCAAGCTTGTAAAAAAAAGTTTCTCACAAGTCTTCCTAGATGTTTTGTCCATATCGTGGCAGCCCTTGAGCAAGTTTTAGACCTTAAATCGACGGGGTTTGAGGATGTGGTTGGTCAATTAAAAGCGTATGAAGAAAGAATCAAAGAAGAAGATAAAGCAAACAATCCTCAAGAGAATTTGCGTAATGCTAAGGACTGAATACTCCAAACGGGAAATAATGACTAAAGCGAGGAAGAGGACGTGGTCATACTTCGAGGGACTTAACGAGGTAGAGGTCAAGGAACGTGGTCGAGAGATGAAACGCAAAAACCAAGGTCAACTTGACTCCCTTAAAAAAAAAAATCGTGAAATAATGAACAAAGGGTAAACAACATGAGAAACTTAACATCTTACATATACAGTGAACCTGTTGTGATCATACAACACTTTTGTATGTTTCAAAATCCCTGAAACGAAACCGAAACCATGAAGTTAACCTTAATGAGACACAAGAGAAAGGTGTGTATCATGAGGAAGGTACGTTTTTTATGATGAACCATATTCAAGAAACGCTTTTCATGAATGAAGAAAAGTACACTCCACCAAAGAGCGAGTCAAATACCGATGAAGACGATGTATGGTACTTCGATAACGGTGCAAGTAATCACATGACATGTAATTAATCTTACTTTTCTGAATTAAATGAAAATATTACTAGACGTGTTACGTTCGGAGATGGTTCATGTGTTGGCATAAATGGAAAAGGCTCGATATTGTTCCAAGGTAAAAACAAAGAACAAAAATTATTGAAAGATGTCTATTATATTCCCGCTCTTCAAAGTAATGTGATAAGTCTTGGACAGAAGCTACAATTCCTGTTATGATGAATATATCCGAGGTGATTTCTTAACCATGCGAGGTAGTTGGGGAGGTTTACTTATAAAGGTCCCGCGTTGTGCAAATCGCCTTTATAAAGCTCAACTAATAGTTGGTAAAGAAGATACATACGAAGTGGGACGAGAATCAGATGAAGAGGTGATCCCGCATAGCAGCTTGGTTACTATTTACGAGACCAACCCAGAAAGTGAAGAAGATAATTCTGGAAGCGATGATATGCCTAACCCATTAGTCTGACTCGAGACCATACGACTATTGATTGCTCTCGCGGCCGGGAAAGGATGAAAGATTCATCACTTGGAAGTGAAAACGGATTTTCTAAATTGTGACCAAAAGAAGCCCGATAGTACTTTAAAAGAGATGGCTACAATGCGTGCATGAAAAGGCGGTCTATAAAAAAGTGCCCAATGGAGAATTAATCATTGTTGCGGTTTTATGAGATGATTTATTCGTGACTAAGGCGAGCTTAGATCTTATAAATGAGTTTAAAAGGAGAATGACGTTTCAATTTGAAATGTTGGATATTGTTGAGTTAACTTATTACTTAGGTATTGAAGTCTCACAAGTAATGATCGCTGTGGAGAACACAAGCAAGAGAATATGCAAATGAAGATCTTAAAAGAAGCTTGTATGGAAGAATGCAATCCAGCTTTATGTCCAATGGAACCGGGACTCAAGTTGTCAAATGCAGAAGATGAACCAGAAGTTGAAGCTACCCAATATCGAAAAATGGTGGGTTGTTTTACAGTTACCCACTCCTGCATACTTCGTCCCAGATTAGACTTACCCCCTCGGTTGGTGTGTTAGGTCGATATATGAAAGTCCAAGAGGAAAAACTCCTTCGTAGCAATCAAGCAAATCCTACGCTATCTTAAAGGTACAACTTCGTTTGGTATTAAATACAATCGTAGTAATGACATGAAATTGGTAGGATATAGTGATAGTAGTCATAATGTTGACAATGATGATGGATGAAGCACTACTGTACAATAGTTTTTCTACTTTGGTACACCGCCCGATTACATGTTGCTCATATAAAAAACTACCATGGCAAGTAATCTTCGGTAAAGCTGAGTTCATGGCAGCCACTGCAGCTGCGTGTCAAGCAATTTTGGCTTAGGAGTTATTGGCGGAAGTAATCAGGATTGGAAAGACAAAAAGTAATAATACGAGTTGATAATAAATCTGCAATTGCATTATCAAAAAACCTGGTCTTTCATGGAAGGAGCAAACATATCCACACTCGATATCACTTCATCCGTGAGTGTGTGGAGAATGAGCAGGTAATTGTTGAACATGTGTCCAGAGAGAATCAAATAGTAACAGACACGTTGACGAAGCCTTGCCACATAAAATGTTCAAGGAGATGAGATCGTTACTTGGTGTGCAAGAATTACCCTCTTCGACTCAGAAATTCAGGGGGTGATTGTTAAAGAATTATCTGAGTTTGAATATAGCTATAATGCGTGTTCCAGATATCATAGTTGGAGTGCGAGTCCAACTCGTCCTATTTACTTGTTTAATTAGGATATTAATAAAGTGTAATCCTAGTTATAGTCTAACAAGAATAGGTTAGTCTATATATACCGAGAAGGGTAAGGAATTACCTTTGTAACAAATTGGAGTTTTGAGATAGTTTATTCAATAAACAAACCTGCGTGTTAGGCAACAACTTTGTTTTCTTGTTACCTGGTGTCATATTTGTGTTTTGTGCTTCTGCTATTCGACCCTCTGATAACCACATCAGATAGATGATTCACTCACTGAAGTCTTTTTTATTGGTTAAAATGAAAAACGAACAATTATTTTGAGACATTATAAAAAGAAATATAGACTATAATTTTAAGACGGGTGAATTATAAAAGAGGCAGGATTAATTTTCGACTAGGTTTGTTATAATTTATTAGATGGATTAGGCCTAAGCCCGTGGGTTGGGTCCATTAGGGTTAGGGTTATGCATTTGTACTTTATAAATAGGGTTATGCATTTGTACTTTATAAATAATGATCAGTAATATAGTTAGAGTTATGCATTTGTACTCTATAAAGTTATGTTAATGTTTTGTTTTATTTTTCTTTTATAGTTTACTACTACAGTCCGAGCTTTCGCGATTTCGCCGCTCGGAGTGCGGGGGAGTATTAGTGGATAAATAGGCCCAAGCCCGGTTTGTAGGTTTATGGTATCTAAGGGTTCACCATTATAAATAATAGTCATGAATAAGATTATACCGACGGGGTTTATTCATTGTCTAACATGGTATCAGAGCGGGTCTGTCAGACCTAGGTGACTACGTTGAGCCGCCTTCCCTAAACGACCCCGTTAAACACTAATCCTCTCCACTAAACAATACCTATCCTTAAACCCTAATTTTTTCCACCGATCCAACAATAATCAAACACAAAACAGTTGACACAAGTTGAAGTTATTTGTTACGTGATTTTTTTTTTGATTTTGTTAAAGTAACGTTGCTCATTGGATAAACTTGGGATCCGGTCAACACAAGTTGTAGTTATTGGATTGGTTCAATATCCATACTGTGTTACTTTTTTTTTTTGATTTCGGTGGATCAATACTACACCCCTTAAGCCTTTAAACAGCTGATCCACAATTAATAATCATGGAGGCAAGGTTGCCCACAAAGATTTTGTGGCTAAGTTCTACCTCTTCATCAGTTGTTAGTGATTTGTGTTGGCGATTTGTGCTAAGGTCACAAATTTACACAACCGTGATTTGTGGTGGTGATTTGTGCTAAGGTCACAAATCCACACAATCGTGATTTGTGTTGGTGATTTGTGCTAAGTCACAAATCCACACAACCGTGATTTGTCTTATGATTCGTGCTAAGGTCACAAATCCACACAATATTATATTGTTGTTCGTGCTTCTGTCACGAGCCGGTTTGTTTTTTTATTACATTAATGTTTTTATTAGGTAAGTGTTTTGTTTTTGTTTTTTTCTCTTTTTCTAGTTTACTACTCCCGTCCGAGCTTTCGTGATTTCGCCGCTCGAACTGCAGGGAGTATTAGATGGATTAGGCACAAGCCCGACTTGTGGGTTGGGTCCATTAGGGTTATGGTTATGCATTTGTACTCTAAAAATAGTGATCAATAATAAAGTTATACCCACGGGGAATTATGTAGTCTAACATAATTAAGATTTTTTACAACAATTATTAAACTCTTTTATGTATGAAATGAATTATATTTTCGAAATTATTAGCCATAAAGTTGATATTTAGTAGTGCTAAATTTATGGCGACAGTTGCCAAAAGAACTTTTAAGTTTGTACTTTGTACTTGTTACAACTTACAACATAATAATCTTTAGGTGAACAATAAATGGAGCATGTTAAGTATTAATCAAAGGACAAGCAGAAAGTCCTTGTGTCGGGCTTTAGCTCAGTTGATGCCTATTTTTAAAAAAGTTATTAGCCCATCAGAGAGATTTGTGGATAAAGGATCACGGGTTCGAGTCTCGGCTCTTATTCACTCCAGTTGGTGCTCCGCTGAGTCATGAAAGTTGCCGAAGCAATTGCTTATAGGGTAGACAATATGACTGATGCCAAAAGACGCTTAAAGTTAAGGTGTTCCTGTCTTTTGAGGGAAAGACAAGCAATATGGGAAAGAGTTAATAAACGATAGGCGATAAGACTACTATAGATATAACTTTGAGTACAACATTTATTTACTTTCAAGTGTATATGCAAAATGCATTTAAGACCCAAGTTTTTTTGGACAAAAGAATTTTAAAATGGAAATTACCAAACTATCCTATTGCTAGACCTACTACTACAAAACTATAAATAATGTAGAATGTATGACACATAAGGGGTAACAATAATGTTACACACTTTTGTAGTCCTTATTACAAGTAATTGCTATTATAGAATTATAGACTTTAATGTCTATTATAATGGTGTGTCAAAAGTAGGGGTGATCAAAGTGAACCGAAAACCCCGACCCGACAAACCGAGCCGAACCGAGCTTATTCGGTTCGGTTTTATATAAGTATGTCGGTTTAGTCGGTTTCGGTTCGGTTCGGCTCAAACCCGACATTTAGTCGGTTCGAACTACTAAACCGAACCGAACCGAACCGAGCTTATTCGGTTCGGTTTCGGTTTATATAGAGTTCATTCGGTTCGGTTCTCGATTTGCAAAATTCCGTTATTCGATTTGGGTCGGTTTCGTTTTTCTTCGGTTCGGGTCGGTTCCGACTCGATGCTCACCCCTAGTAAAAAGCTGAGCATAATTAATCATTGTTGCCTTTGAAAAAAAAAATTTAACAATAATTATTAATTTCAGTTATTTTCATTCCATTCATATTTGAAAATTAAGAAATAATTCAAATGATAAAACATGATGTCTAAACTTAAGTGTTAACATTTGATTATAATAACATATAACATTTCTTTATAAATTAGTAAATTATTGTCACACTCTTTTTAAACATACAATTAAACATGTTTATAGTCATAAATATGGAATATTTTTTTATGAGAATATGATATATTGTGTGCAATTTGACTATTTTTTGGTTTTGTATAATCATAAAGACAAATGGTACACATATGTACCTAGATAGTTGATGTTCATTTAGTGTAAGGTAAGGTAACAATAATGCCACAACACTGTCCTTTTACAAAACCATTAAAATAAAAACCTAAAGAAGATACACATTGTTAAATTATAAGTTCGTGTATAAGTGTGTTTTTGCTCAATTTTGGTCAGTAGACATGTTTTTATCTTGTGCGGTTGGGTGACCAAGCAGTGTTACAAACACATTTTGGTGGTAATTAAAAACTTACCAAAAACAATCGGTACAGTGACATTTGTGAATGCTCTCAACCAACTGGTTATGGGTTTAACTCTCTACATAAACACGTGTGATATGTATATAGTGAAATCTGTTTAGTGTGTGTTCGTTTGCTTAAAAATAATTATACAACTACAAACCATTGTAAAAAGGTGTAATAGACATAAAAACATAAGCCATGCATTAATTTTAGACATTGCTAAAACCAAACCCTTTGTGTGCAGGAAGTATAATAGGACCCTTTTTGGTGATATAGTTAAATCATGTTACACATAAACCTAATTTCCTCTCATAACATGCAACTTTCATGGTTCCTTTTCATTACATTACTTGGTTTTCTTTCACTTTTTAAACTAACATTCAATCTTCTAAAATGGGTTTTCATCACCTTCATTCGACCACCGAAGAATCTCAAGAACTACGGTTCATGGGCTCTAATAACCGGTGCAACTGATGGCATAGGTAAAGCCTTTGCTTTTCAATTAGCTCAAAAGGGTCTTGACCTAATTTTGGTTAGTAGAAACCTAGCCAAACTTAAGCAAGTTTCTAATGAGATTACATCGGTCCATCCAACGACTAAGATCAAGGTTTTTGATGTGGATTTCTCGAGTGACGATGTCCTGGCTAGAGTTAAGGTGATGCAAGAGGTGATACGTGATGAGAAACTCGATGTTGGTGTTTTGATAAATAATGTAGGTGTGACTTATCCTGTGGCTAGGTTTTTTCATGAAGTTGATGAAGAAGTTTGGACGAAAGTGGTGAAAGTGAACGTGGAAGGTACAAGTTTGGTGACAAAGCTGTGATTCAAGGAATGATTGAGAGAAAGAGTGGTGCCATTGTGAATATTGGTTCGGGTGCTGCGATTGTGGTTCCTTCTCATCCTCTATATGCGATCTATGCCGCTAGCAAAGCGTAAGTTCGTCCTTTTCTCTATTTATTCATTAGGCATGTATCTAAGCATGTGTTGTAGATATTATCACATACACTAGGGATGTTCAATCTTACAACCAAAAATGTTACTTTTATAAATACAAGCAAAAAATCCATGGGTTCTATCTAGTCTTAAAAATAAAGTCTTTTACATGTTTTTGAGAAAGATTGTATACAAGGGTTCATTAATGGAGATCACGACAACTAATTAATGTTAGGCCGGTGACTTAGGCTTTATTTGTTTTTTCCAAATAACCTCTTCTAGCCTCTTTTCACCAATGGTAAAAATCACTTTTAACCTCTTCAAAAATTCAGACAAAATAATTAATGTTGTTAGTTGAGGGTCACTTTTGGGGTTAGGTTAATTGGTTGTGGTTAAGCTTTGTCTCACACATACGGTTGAGAATAATAGACTGCGATCTGACCGGATCGGTAAACCAAACCAAATCAGACCGGACCAAACATATCTCGGTTCGGTCCTCGGTCTGTCCTTTCTCTACTCTTTGGTTCGGTCCGATCCGGTTTGGTTTTAAACAAAACCGGCTATTATGCTTTGTTTGATCAGACCGAACCAGTGACCGAACTAGACCGAACCGACCCGAACATGGACCGAACATTTCTGTCCGATCCTCGTCCCATGTTTTCTAAAAAAGCTAATAATTTCTATGTGCGAGTCACACATAGAAATTATCAGCTTTTTTAGAAAAATATCTTCTCATAATATTTTAAAAGCAAATGCATGTAGTTCTCGATTTATCTGCACCTAAAGTTCAGTATTCACAGTTACTTTCGTCAAAAATATCTTTGAAACGCATATCATAATTTTTATTGATGAGTGTTAGCACCTAAAGTGTTACTCCGTGTGTGTGTGTATATCTATCTATATATATATATATATATATATATATATATATATATATATATATATATATATATAAGGGAAAACCATATTTTGCTAGAAAACCTAGAAAACCAAACAGATGCCCTAAAAAAATCAAACAGATGCCCTAATTTTTTCAGACAAAAAATTGGTTTTTCAGGCAAATATGGCCTCGATATAATGTCTGTAAAAAACTCAAAAACCAAACAGATGCCCTAATTTTTTCAGGCTATATAAAACTCAAAAAACCAAACAATGCCCTATATTTTTTCATGGTTATATAAAAGATTTTTTAGGCCATCTATTTAGTTTTTAGGGCATCTTTTCAGTTTTTTATGAGTTTTTACAGAAGTAAATCGAGGCGCATAATTTGCCTGAAAAAAAATTTAGCCTGAAAAAATTAGGTATCTGTTTTGTTTTATTTTAGGGCATTTGTTTGGTTATTCTGGGTTTTTCCACCGAAATTAGTTTTCCTCATGATCCCATCCCTATAATATATATATATATATATATATATATATATATATATCAACAAAATCTTTGAAACCAAGACAAAATTTGAGAATACGATGTGATATATTAGTAAGTTTTTAATAGATTACTGCTTTGATTTTACAAAAGCAAAATAAAGGCAATTTTAGCCTTGATAACTAATTAGTCTTCTCTTTTAATTTTGTAAATATCAATTTGGACTAGAGATAATATGAAAATGGAAAGATGGACAATAAAATTGGGACGAATGTAACATATACAAGCGAAAATCCATATGGCTTCTATCGAGTCTTACAATTTTTGAGAAATACGTTAGAGGAATGAATGTCACAATCTCAAGACAAAAAAACATTCTAGCTAGGTACAAATAGTTAAGAATGTTGGGATATGTCCATATCATAAATAAATATACGGCCGGAAATATGTGAGCCTATGGGGGCACACACGTATACACAGAGGATACGCTTATTAATGTAATTAATATATTTATTGTATATTAATTATATTAATATGTTTCACGAAATATTTAAATTGGTCGTTAATTATAAACGTAAGACGTTAGAACTAATTAATAGATTTTAACAAGTGAGGGACTTGTTAGTACGAAAACCAAACCCGTAGGGTGTTTGGTTGAGACCAGTCGAACAAGAAAAGAAGAAGGGGTCCGAGTGTCGTTTCTAGGAAACTTGAGGAGGTGTTTGAGTATGTCTTGGAGAACAAGTCTTGGGGCTATTTAATCCCCTTGGCTAATTCATTCGCGAGGACGATTGACATACGAAAAGAAAACACAGATACTCACGATTATATATTATAATCATTAACTCCATGCAACACATAACAAGACTAATAGCTATATGCTATTCCTACGTATGTGTATGTATGATATAGATAATTGCATGCATGCATGCTGATGTGTGATTCCCTTTCCTTTATGCAACATATAATCGACAGAAACAATAATAACCCTTTAGGGTATTATTATTAAATCGTGTGACGTATAAATCCAAAACAAGAACATCGTGTTCGGTTGTTTTATTCGTGAAGAAAGGACTAGCATCCTAGCGTATCTCAGTGACGTGTAGTGTATGCACACCATAGAGGTTATCTACTTTGGTAACTTATTTAGTTTGCGTGGTATTCGATTTATACACACGCGTATATTCAAGACGGTGTATTCGTTAATTGCTAAAAGGTACGCGTTCTTGATCCCTTTGTTAATTACATAATTCTATACGTGTTTACTTTCCGCTGCGTACTCGTGATCTTTAATAGTTAATAGTTGTAAAACCCAACAGTGGCATCACGAGCCATCGTATAGAATTTGTAGTTACAAAGTAATAAAATTTGACAAATTAGGATTCTTGATTAATTTTTTAAGCCCTTTGGGCGTTTTATGCATAAAGATTCGATCTTTGTGCATCAAGATTCAATCTTTATTGATTATAAAATTAATTAGACGAATTCTAGGTTGTATGAAATTTTATGGATAAAACTTGATGCGTTTAATTGTTAATTGATCAGTTTTATGTTTAAAATTAATTGTTAATTCGGCATCCATGATAAATACATGCAATTTATCATGGAGGGATATGTGATATAAATCTTGTTAATTGTTAAAAGAGTTTTATGCAAATATGATGATCAAGAATTAAAACATAGACATTAAATTTATGTCGTTTCGATCCACGACTTTAAAAGCTAGGGAAGACCTTAGCTATGTCTTTATGGGGCCTAAAGGTTGTTTTAAATTTTATGTGCTATGTGGTATATATTTGTATATGGCTTACGCAATCGATTATATCGATGAATGTGGCCGGAGTTTTTAGGACGAAGGAGCCTTATATGAATATATATACATGTTTTAATTATTAGATAATTATGATCATAATGGATATTTGCATGACTTAATTGTTAGGTATTTCTTTTGAAATAAGTGTTATATGTATTAGTTTTGTGTTTATGTTGTTTTATTTTAAGTTTGACTTGTGATAAAATAAAAGGGTTTTTCAGAAAACAAATATAAACATGACTAATGATTATCGAAATAAGATTTATTATGGACTATCTAATGCAAAAGGTCAAAAGTGGATTCGGCTTACATCCGATATAAAATCTTCCATGACTAGACTAGCAATTTATAGTTCATAATGTGTTTTTAAATTAAAGTTTTAATTTTTATCAATGACGTAATTTGCAAAAGTACTATATAGTTGCAAGGATAAGGTTCGGGGAGACTCATCACGAAGAATGAAATAAGATTAGACCGAAAAACGGAGTCGTTTGACCCAAAAACGAAGTAAAAACAAAAAACCCGTACCCGGGGGGACCGTTCTTTAAAAGATAGAAGAGTTATAAAAATGACCCTCCCCAATACGAAAACTTTTATATTTTTCCGACCAAACTGGATGACAAAGAAATTTTCTAAAAACGCAAAATATTTTTTGATAATTTTTGTATTTATTTGAATTAATAAACCTTTAACTAAATTATAAATTATAAAAAATATTTTAAGTTTACAAAAAATTCTGAAAAAATTACACAAAATACTTGACTCTATTAAGCTACCTACGTAAACATACCAAAAATACACCAATCCCAGCTTATTCAATATGCACGAAAAATAAGCTTGACAGCTTATAAGCTTATAAGGGGAAAACCCCCTTAAATATGTTTGCCCTTGGGTTTATAACGAAAAAGACCCAAGGGCGCAGTGGTAGTGTGTGTGGGAGGGAGATTTGAGCGGGAAAAGTTGTTTGAGCTGTTAACAGAGTGTGAGTTTCACTCTTTGGCAAAAACGGCCCCTCATGGTTAATGTTGTTATTGCACCCACGGTCCCTGTGGTTAAATAACTTTTGGGGACTTGGCAAAACAAGTCCCCAAGAGTTATATAACTCTTTGCATTTTTCGTCCCTTTGGTGTACAAGTTAGGGGGGTTGGCAGTTTTCAACCCACTACTTATGTTTTCTTTGTAGCAAATTGCAAAATAAGACCATGGTCTTCTTTTTTCTCTTTTCTCTTTATAGAAATTAAGTTAGGGTTTGGCAATTTCAGCCCCCTAACTTATATTTCTTTGACTTTGGCCCCGGGGTTGACTTGGGTTGACTTTGACTTTGACCAGTTGACTTTTCTGTTGACTTTTTGACTGGATTGACTTTTCTGTTGACTTTTTGACTGGATTGACTTTCCGGCTTTGATTTGGCTTTGTCTTTCACAGTCTTTTCCATTCCGAGTCCAGTTTTGTCGTTTTGGCTTTGTTTTTCGTCCTTTTCTTGGTTATCCGTTCCTGCACAATACAATTAGCAAAACAAGCGTATCTTTGGCATTTTAAGTCCGTTTTTGGTTATTTTAGCTCGTTTTTAAAGGTAAAAGGTATGTGTATTTAAGCACATACCAAAATCCCCCATACTAAGGTATTGCGTGTCCTCACGCAATGCTATAAGTAAAGCATTTACGACATACTAAGTATTCAATCCCCTCGACTAATAACTTTGAAAAGTAGCAAAGTGTTTGTCAAAGGAAAGAATCAATAGCTTCGACAAATCCCGATTAACACCATTATTTTGTATGTACATTGACTACTCTAAATTTTTTTTTTTTTTTTTTTTTTTTTTTTTTTGAATGGTTTGTCTTTCTTATTTAACTCACAATGGGATCATAGAGTGAGAAACGTCCATAGAATGATCTACGGATGTCTTTACGGACATTTCATCGTCCCGATTTTTCACTAAGTCTTAACCAAGCAATTAAACGAGATCATTGTCGATATAAGTTTAGGTGGTAAAGCCCTATAGTACTTATGACTTTTGAACTTTTTGAAACTCCGACAGGTAAATGATTACGTGGTGTCGTGCTCGATTTATCTCAACCATAGATAAATTAGTCTCATAGTCACAATAATGAATCGTGACCTCAAAGCAACACTCATCTATTAAGACTTTGAAACATGATTTCTATAAGAACTTCAAAATTATTTTTTATTATTGATTCATTTATTAATATTTTTTTGTTATTTTTTTTTTTAAAGTTCATTAAGCTGGAATGGTTTGCTTAGTTGACACACCTACCTAGGCCTCTGCTCTAGTAGGATATCACACCAACGTCCGGTGTTCTTTGTTTGAAAAACCCCACCCCGTTGCTTAGCGTAGTGGGAAATACACATCAACACCTTTCTTCCTAATATGGTAAGGATTAGTGTCTTAGTTTGAAACCCTCACTAGGACTTCTTCCAAGTGCGATATCACGACACACAAGTCCCTAGAAGCAAAGATTTGTCTTAGTTTGAACCCACCCCACCTCAGTTGTTAGCGGAGTGGGATATCACGACCCATCTCATTACTTGCTCCATATAATCGATTGTATGCTTTATTGGCATTACAATCTTTTCAAAACTTGTGCTTTTAAAGGGAATCAAGTTCCACAAATTTGAGCTTTTCTGAAAACATCGATTGACTTAGCTGAATTAAATCGTACAGTATGATTAGGAGGATTAGAAGCTTATGGGAGAAAAAGACACAAGTTATTCTTATAAGTTTTTAGACGATCTTGCTTGACACATTAAACTTATCTTTTACTCTATCATTTCTCGTTCTTCACTTAAGATTCAAAGCAATAGATTCGGAAAGCTTTGGCCTAAAAGAAACTAGCTAGGGATCAACACGCACGATCGAGTCAAAAATTTATTCTTACTCTACCCAAAAAAGACAAAAACACTTATTTTATTTTTGAAAATTTTTAATTTTTTTTTTTTCATGTTTTTTGGTATTTTTGGCAAAATGTTGGGTGGTAGCGAGTTAAAAACGGGAGTTGTGATAACAAACGACTGCAGGCAAAAATCCATCATCGTAGATTTCCCCCCCCCCTACTTGAACTAAACACGTCCTCGATGTTACTAAAGGGGTACCTTCGTATATTTAAGCCGTTTATGTAGATTGTGCCAAAAGATTAAAGGTTAGTCGTTTAGATTTGGATACTGATTCACAAAATAAGCTTGAGGATGTGAGCTCGAGTTAAAATGACAGAATCGAGAGCCTTCACAATAGGGAAAATACTGGGACTACATTAGCACACAAAATATGGACAGAAACACGGGTATTGGAATAATTAAACATTCTCACTCAAAAAACTTATTTATTACATACTAGGTAAGCATGGGGTCGCCTCCCACCGAAAGCGCTTGTTTAGGGTCCGACGCTTGACCCGTCCCCCGAATTTATTGGTCCATGGGAACGTTTGGAGATCGGGACAACCTGGTTGGTAGTTCCCCTCCAAAGTAATGTTTGATACGATGCATTCACTTTAAAGGTTGGGCACGGTAGTTTTGAGATAGCTCACGCGTGATAGGAAATCTTTGGACATCGGTGTGAAGGCCCAGACCAACGGGATTTCAATTAGCCCGATGAAAACTCTTCAGTCTAGAATTGAAGTGGAGGCACGATCACCAACGTTGAAAACTGTCTCTGGTTTGTGATCTTAGACTTGTGTATCCCTTGGTTTTCTCTTTTAGATAGAGAGTTCTCGTAGGCTGATCACGGAAGTTCATTTAGTTCATTCAAGTTGAACTTTTTCCTGTGATCACCCGCAGTTTGAACATCAATATTTGTTATGCTTGAGGGCCCAGAGTAGGCTTTGTGCTCTAGCTGCGATCGGTAGATGGACATGCACTTCCCGTACCAAAAGTTTATATGGAGTTCACCCGATGGGTGTTTTGTTTCTGTGGGAAGGCCCATTAAAGGCCATCATCTAATTTGTCCGACCAGATGCACGACGTTTTCTCCCCAGGTTCTTCTCTAGAATACGCTTTAAACCCGATTTGACACCTTAAACTTGTCCCCCACTTGTTTGTGGGTGATACGCTGGTGGAGAGATCGTATGAGTTACTCTCAATACTTAAAAAGCATGGACCTTTGTAATTGGTCATTGCAAAAGTGAGTTCCCGCTGATCACTTATGATCGCTCGGGGTGCACCAAATTCGAGAGAACGACGAGTTTTCAAAAATTTGCAGGAAAACATCGTGGCATCATTGGTGGGGAGCGCTTTTGCTTCAACCCATTTTGACAAATAGTCAACAGCCACGAGTATGTATTTGTTCCCTCTTGAAGACGGGAATTGGACCCATAAAATCGATGCCCAGATGTCAATGGTTTCGCAAACTTGGATTTTAGTTTTTGTGGCATTTCATCACGTTGCGTAATTTTTCCTTGACTTGACAAATGTCACAACGGGTGAAAAGTTCATGGGCATCATTGGTAGATGGTTGGGCCAATAGGAAATCTGAAGCGAAGATTTTTCTGGCTGTGTTGTAATTGGCACCATAGTGTCCCCAGTAGGTCACTGTGACAAGCTTTGAGATGTCTAAAGCTTCTTGGCCAGAAAAACCACAACGTCTTTCACCTGATCAGCTCAGATCTTAATCAGGGAAAGGATCATCCAGAAATTGATGCCTTGGATCATCCTTGAAGAAATTTATTTTTTTGTTGGGATGTCCATTCCCTTGATAACGAATTTCCCCGCTGATAGTTTGCAAAATCTGGCGCAAAAACCATGGGCGTACTTTGATCTTGAAGAGCAATAGAGCAAGGGTTTCGAGAGGGAAATGCTTCATTGATCTCTTTGTTATAGAGTTTCGTCTTGCTGCGGAATTTTCAAGTCTGAGACAGTTGATACGGCGCGAGATTCTCAGCTCCTTTTTTGTCTCGAATTTCAAATGTTCAAATTCTTGAGCACTAGATCCACCGCATGTGTCTTGCCTTAGATTCTTCTTGGCAAAAAGATACTTGATGCAGAATGGTCAGTATATTACTATGCTTTTTGGACATGACAAGATATGAACGAAAATTCTCAAAGGCATACACCACAGAAAAAAGTAATTCTTTTTTCCTTGTCGTGTAGGTGAGTTTGAGCCTCGTTCATAGTTCTTGCTAGCATAGTGTATAGGTTGAAAAATGCTTGTTTTTTCTTTGCCCGGAGGGACTGCCCCAATTGCGAAGTCGCTAGCATCGCACATCAGTGCAAAAGGCCAAAGTCCCCAGTCGGGAGCAGAGCAATTAAGATCGGAGCCGCAGTCAGTTTTCGTTTGAGTGTATTAAAGGATCGGTACACTCTTCAGAAAAAAGAAAAAGGGTGTCTTTTTTCAAGCAAATGAGTCATTAGGACGGGCAAATTCTTGGAAAAAGTCCTGGATGAAAATAGTCGGTAATAAACCGCAGTGCCAAAGGAAACTACCCGGAAACACCTTTGACGGATCGTCGGATGTTGGAGTTTAGCTATTATCTTCGACTTTAGCTCTATCAACCCTCAAGTTTCCGACTTTAGAAATTTTATGTTTCGAGAAAATGCTTCCTTTACCATAAAATGGCTCTTTTCCCAGTTTTAGAGACAAATTGGTGTCTTCACACCGTTTCAACATCTTTTCTAAATGGGTTAGGCACGTAGAGAAAGAGTCCCCAAAGACCGAAAAAAGTCATCCTATGAATACTTCCTCGTTTTCTCCATCATATCGTGGAAAGATTGCCATCATACCATCTTGGAACGTTGCCCGGAGATTGCATAGACCAAAAGGCCATGCAGAGATAAGGCCAAACCGTTCCGTATGGGCATGTGAGGTTGTCTTTTCATTGCTCTTTTTGGGTCCATGGGTCAATTGGGATCTGAAAGTAACCTGAGAAGCCATCGAGGAAACAGTAGTATTCGTTTCCTGCTAGTCTCTCGAGCATTTGATCCATGAATGGTAAAGGGAAGTGGTCTTTCCGGGTGGCTTCATTAAGTTTTCTGTAATCAATACATACTCGCCATCCCGTGACCAATCGAGTAGGAATCAGCTCATTCTCTTCATTTGTGATGACAGTCATACCTCCTTTTTTAGGTACACAGTGTACCGGGCTCACCCAAGGGCTGTCAGAGATGGGGTAAATCAATCCAGCGTCAAGGAGTTTTTCAACCTCCTTTTTGATAACATCGTGGATTTTTGGGTTTACCCTTCTCTGACTTTGCACAGATGGTTCATAGTCCTCTTCCATTAGAATTTTGTGAGTACAAAATTCTGGGCTAACACCCTTTATGTCGGAGAGTTTCCAAGCGATGGCTCGCTTGTGGGACTTAAGAACCTTGAGAAGTGCTGCCTTTTCCTCATCTTTTAAGTCTTTAGCAATTATGACAGGCAACTTGTCGTCACCTTCTAAAAATGCGTATTCAAGATGGGGTGGCAGTTCCTTGAGTTCAACCTCGGGAGGTTCATTAACGGAAGATTCAACGGTTTTAGCTTCACAGAGTTTGAGTTCTTTCCTACCTCCAGGCATATATTGTTCATGATTTGGGAGGGGGGGTGGTGGTTCACTGTTCAAAATTGCCTCTAGAAGCAGGATGTCCCCCTCAGGATCCTGATAAGTTGGATCAACTTCAGATGAAGTTGGATCATCTTCTAGAGCAAGAAACGAATCTGCTTCTTCCATTAAGAGAAAATCACTGTCCCCGAAAGGAGTGAGAGTTGGAGAAGCAGTAGAAACAATAGGCTCAGAATATGGAGTGGGATTGCCACTCGCGATCACGTTTGAAAATCCTAGGACCTCTTGAGAATACTCATCACAAGCCATATCGATGACGTCGATTTTGTTGACCGTCATATGGTTGTAATCAGCTGTGTATTTTGAAGTTTGGTCCAAGTTAAATGTGATGGCTTCCTTGCCAACACGAAGGGTAATCTCGCCTTCATAAACATCTATCAAAGCATGACTTGTTTTCAAGAAACATCGCCAACTACGAAGTCAGCTGGAAATTGGAACTTTCCCACCATTAGACGGACGTCTTTAGCAATACCGATTGGTTCAGTGATTGAACGATTTGCAAGCTCTAGCGTCATTGATCGGTTGAAATTACACTAAATATATATATAATATATGTTAAAATATAAAATATATAAACAAGTGTAAAAACAGCAATCACTAATGCGTTGCAATGTAGTAATTCCCGTAAATTCACATGAATCAGAAATCCGTCCAGTCATCCAAGTTTTCTTTGGTAACCTTGTTTTAGGATGACCGCTTGAACAGTTCTCATTCAATAGGATTTCTCGCTACTTTGCTCAATTTTCTTTAGTTTCAAGTTAAGATTAATAAGTCGACGCAAATTTAGGCATGACATCAAGGCATCGGTAAATGCTAATCTCGAACTTAATCTCTAAAAGATTTCATAGAATTTCCCTCCGTATTGGTTTTTAGCTTTTTTTCCTTCGCCTTTCATCATTTTCTTCTTGATGGTTAATGGAATTGATGCTTTAGGAACTAGAGTAACAACAGGAGCAACATTGGGCCTCAGGATTTGGATAACGAACTGAATTTGAACAGACAGAGGTTGGACGTCTTCGTGCTTCCGTTATTACAGGTATGCATCCGTGTCCATTGTTACCTCGCATCATGATTAACTGCTTTTGGTCCTTGGATTGGAGTAACACCCCACTTCGGTAGTGATACCTTTAAATCTTCTTTTGGGTTGGTAAACAGTGTTAACCAGGAAGAGATCCAAGCCCCGGAAGTAAAGCGTAGTTAGCAGTAACAAATTTTGAAAGCATGTCCAATCAAATTTGGCCATTTGATTGCAAGGTTTTGACCTTGTTTTGCATGTTTCTCACACTGCATCATTGGCTGTGACATATCTTTCAAAATCTGTTTTTGACACCAAATAACACCGTGGGTCTGATGAGGCAGGTCCTTGATAGGGCCACGGATGATGAATCTACTGGGTTGATTAAACCGAGGTCTATAAATCTACCTTTGTTGAAATTGTTTCCCCCCCCCTTTTGTTTTGATTGAAGTTATTTCCTCGGATGAAATTGATTTGACTATCTCTATGAGGATTCTGAATGGAGTTGGAAAACCAGAGGTCAATATGATTTGAGACCATCGTAGGTCCCGATAACCAGAATTACTTGGTTGAAGTTGGCCGCACGGCCAGGACACGGCCGCAGCGGCTTGGGACACATACTCTTGGATATTGTCATGGTAATTGTTGCTATTAGTGGCTGGACAGTTTTGATACGAATGACCTCCCCCGCAAGTTACACAACTTTGTTCAACTGCTTTTACGGGGGCGGAAGCTGAGGTTTGGTTCTTTCTGTCAAGAATTAATGCCCGAACCATGTCTTTGAGTTCAGCAACAATCAGATGAGATTGCTGGGGTGGAAGAGCTTCTACTTATTTAAGCTTACATCAGCTTTGATTCTGATAGACGGTACCTTAGACTGCACCCGAGGTATTTCAAACATTTGAGTCATTTTGTCTAAGAAGATTACCACCAAGCAGCAGAGATCCATGAATCTTGATCAATTGAGTTAAGGCATATAGAATGGTAACGAGTTGATGCAATTCTGAAAACCCATGATGAGGGCATCCCCTTAAAAGAATCATTGGAAACGATCCCAATCCTCACAAAACGATCTCATCAATATTTGCTGAAATCTCGTGATTCAATTCTGAGATTTGTCGTTTTAGAGGGAGGGAAGAAGAATTTGTTAATAAATTTCGAAACAAGATCATCCCATGTTTCAATTGATCGAGGGGGTTCTTTTTCCAGCCAAATTCGGGCTGCCCCTTCGAGAGAAAACGGGAAAAGCATAAGTTTAACCAACGTATTTGGTACGTTCGGAATCTTCATCGTAGAAGTGATCTTGTTGAAATAACGGATGTGAGCATGTGTGTCTTCTTTATCATTTCCAAAAAACTACTTGTTTTGGACAAGATTCAAAAGACCATGCTTGATCTCAAAGTTATTCGCGGTGATTTTCGGAATAACTATCGCATCCTTGTACCCCTCGGTGGGTGCTTCGAGCAGTTGCGCCATAGTACGATTATCAGCCATCGTAACTATGGGAGGATTATCAGGTTTCTCAAGATTTGGTGATTCAACAGAAGTTTGTCGGACTTGTTGTTGTCGACGTTTACGGGCTTGAGAACGAGTGCGCATGCACAAAATAGAAATATAAAAAGAAAATTTACACTAATTTTTTGGTTTTTCAATGATTTATTCACAATGTATTTTACCGGACAATGAGATAAGACAACTTAAACCAAATAATCTACTTACTTCACGGTAACTCTCAAAAAGATAAACTCACAGGTGAGCGGAGGAGTAGGAATAGCGCGAAGCTTATTTCTCCTTTCGGGTCGTAGTTCCTTGGAACAACCCTCCTTATACCCACTTTATAGTTAGTTTAGCTTTTCAAGGTGAGCCGTACGTCGTAAGAGACACAAAAGGCAAGTTTTTAAATCTTTTGTTCGAGTTGGGAACCAACAAGTTCACCGGAAGTTATTATGATAATACCTCAGTTGAGAATATTATATTTTGGTTTTTTACCAATTTGTGAATTTTATTTCTTTTTTTATGGACAATGTTTTTATGTTTTTGGTTTTTTCTTTGGTTTTTATCTGATAATTATACTAAAAGAAATGAAAAATATTTTTGTACTTTTTTATTGTTTTTATAAAAGAAAATATTCACAGTTTCAAACACAATTGATCAAACGTAACGATAGTCGTTTCACAGCCTCCCCGGCAGCGGCGCCAAAAATTGATTGCGGGTTTTTACACCATATATATATAATATATAATAAAATATAAAATATATATATAAGTCTAAAAATCAACAAGATCAATAAAACCGAGAAGTAGTATAGAGTGTTCCCGGGTCGTTTATCCCCAACGAGGCTGGAATGGAAAATCGATACAGTCGAAGATTTGAGTTTGAAGGAAGGAATTGATTTGAGAAGTGGAAAAAGTCAATTAAGATAATAACATAAAAACTTTCAAGAAAACCTAGAAATTACGAAATTAAACAGAAAACGAAACCCCAATCCCGAACCAAAGGGGAAAAACCTAAACTCTTTTAAAAATAACCCTACGAAAATTTTCACTTCTAAACAACTCTAGGGAATCAAATAAACGAAGAATGAAAAGACTAGACCGAAAACGAGTCGTTTGATCCAAAAAACGAGTCAAGACAAAAACCGTACCCGGACCCGTGCTTTAAAAAGTAAAAAGTTGTAAAAATGACCCTACGAAAATTTTTATATTTTTCCTACAAACTAGATGACAAAAGAAAATTTTCTAAAAAAGCAAAATATTTTTTTGATAATTTTTGTATTTTTTATGAATTAAATAAACTTTTAACTAAATTAAATTATAAAAAATATCAAACGATCACTAAAAATTCTGAAAAATTTACAAAAAATTCTTTACTCTATAAAGTTCCTACGAAAAATGAAAACCACAACACAGCTTAAAGAATAAGCCCCGAAATAAGCTTGAACAGCTTATAAGCTTATTTGGTCAAAATGACCTTAAATACTAAGGCCCTTGAGTCTTTAACGAAAAAGACCCAAGGGCGCAGTGGTAAGGTGTGTGTTATAAAGGGGATGTATCGCTTGGTCCCGGGTTCGAGTCTTGCTCACCCGGACCAAGTGTCTTCCCCTTTTTTTTTTTTTGAAAACTCAAAGAAGCAAAGTTGTTAAGCTCGTGGGGCTTAACAACTTTGTCAACTAGAGCTTTTTATGAAAAGCAATGGATAAGCTTAAAAATGAGCCCAAACTTGACAGTTTGGCTTATTTGGGCTTAAAGGCAAAAAAAAGCTAAGTCCTTTTGGACTTAGGGTCGAATTAAGCTAAGACAAGAACTAAAATAAGCTAAGGGATCTAAACTAACCTAAATAAGCTAAAAAGAAAAAGAAAAGCTATACTAAATAAGCTGGGACAAAGGCTTAATGACAGAGGGCTTAAAATGAGCTTAAAAGGCTAAGATGCTTAAGACTTGAACAAATAAGCTAGAAAAAAGAGTAAATAAGCTAAACAACTATTTAAACTAACCTAAAATGCTATTAGGAAACAATTTGAGCTTATGGAATAAGCTCAATAAGCCAAAATGTGGCTTAAACCCACAACAGTACTAACTTGGAGGTTAGTACTGTTGGTGTAAATATGATGGGGGAGTGATTGGCAGGTAAAAAGCTCATAAAGCACAAGGGAAATGGAATAAGCTTAACACAGCTTATTAAACAAACAAAATAAGCTGAAAAGGACACAATTGAGCTTACAAATTAAGCTGAAATAAGCCAAGAAGAAAAAATGAGCAGTCTCTACACCTAAGTCTTTCAAAACAGCCAAAAGCAAGGTTGAGGCTTGAAAATAAGCCCACAAATGAGCTTTTCAAAAGCTGAAAACCAACAAACTTATAAAAGGGCTTATATGCTCTTAAAATAAGCCAAGAGATTGGGCTTAAGCCCTCTTAAAGGCTGAGAAAATTAAGCCTAAAGTCTCCCCTTTGCACCAGGGGAGCTTTAAGGCAGAATTTTTCAAGCTTATTTGAGTAGCTATTTAAGCTGTCAAATAAGCTCTAAAGACACAAATAAGCTCCAACAGATTGAGTGCTCTAGCTAAACAGCTTGTGCACCAATTTTGAGCTTTTAAAAAGCATAAAAACCTGCTGATTTTATTAAATGAAAAAGGGTCTTTGGGTTTTTAAAACTGCCACTAGCAAAGACTTGGTACTTTTTGACTCACAAAGTCAAAAGACCAAAGAGTGTGGCAGCTTGTTTTTAACACACAAAATATACACTTTTTTGACACTCCAAATTCAAACCACAAGTGCTTAATCAAATAAGCACTTGTGATATTTATAAAAATCTCACAGTTTCAAAGCAAGTTTATAAACCTTTGAAAAACAATTTTTCAACTAAAAAACTTTTAAAAACAGCTTTAAACTAGCTCAAAGATTATGCTTAAACTGACTAAGTTACCTTAACCCAAAGTCAAAACATTTTGACCCGTTTTTAGGCTTATGCCAAACACCCCTTTACTTTAAAACTGTCAAACTAAATTGCACTTAAAATCTAATTAAAAGTTAAAACAGCTTAAACTTTTTATCTACTTCTACTTATATTAACCTACTTAAACTATTTTAACAATAAAAGTCCTAGCTTATTAAGAAAAATAAGCTAGTTTCTCAGCTAGCTTATTACACCTAAGTGACAGTTTTGAAGGATAAAGTGATATTACACACAATTATGCAATGAGAACTTAAAACAGCTAAATAACAAGCCTAAACTAATGTGTTTGCAGAGATTAAAAGCAAATAAGCTAATGTCTAAAGCTAAAAATTGAGCTAAATGAAAATTGAGAATTGAAACCTTGGATTTTTGTTATCTCAGAACCAAGCCACTCTTGTTGAGTGAGTGGCTTAAAACCCTGACCTAATGGCTCCTTAGCCTCTAAACTAGCTTAAAAGCTCAATAAGCTCTTTAAGAGCTTATTTCTTCATAAGCTTCCAATTGAAATCAAAAGAGCAATGATTGAACTAAAAATGAATGAAACCAATATTTAATGGCTTTTAACAGTTTTAAACTGAGTTGAGCTTATTACAAGAATAAGCACCAAATGGCTTATTGAAGCTTATGAATAAAAATAGCTTAAATTATCATAAAAATTGAGAATATACAAGTGCATAAGAAGAAGTTTAACTTAAAAATACTTTAATACTTTTAAAAATACACTGAGAACTACTAAAAAAAACTACTCAGCCATAATGGCTTACAAAGCTTTTTATAGGAAAAAACTAGGCTATAGTCTTCTTCCTTCCGACTCTTGCGTATTTGTGCTTCATTGTAGACACACACGAGGGTTGTGTTTGTTGTGTGAGGGGTTTCACAGCCTTTAATCTTGGGCCCTTCAACCTTCTTGGGTCATCTAGGTCCCGAAATGGTGCTAGGGAAGTTTGTGTAGATTGGCCAAGTTTGGCAATCTTACAGCAGGGAAGTTTATGTCCAATGGGTTTGGTTGAGTTTAATAGGGTAAAAGAAAGAGCTTTGGAAACATGTGATATGTGGGGAGTGGAATGGCGGAAAAATGATTAGTACGATATGTAAGGGATGCATTACGGGTTTGGGAAGTGGCAAGTTTTGGTCCTTGATAGTGTTCATATGTGTGTTTTGCATCCGACGACCCAGTGGTATAAATAACTTTGGACTTGGCAAAACATGTCCCCGAAGATTTATAGTGCAACCGCACCGCACGTCCTTGGTGTGTTATAATCTTTCAAAGACTTGACAGTTTAGTCCTATGAGTGTAGACTTTGCTCCATGGCAAGTTTTGGCCCTTCTCTATTTCTTTCTCTTTTCTCTTTAAATATAAGTTTTTATGTTTATTGGCAATATTAACCCTCAAACTTATATTTCTTCACATGTTGAACTTTTGATTTGTCGGGGTTGACTTTGACTTTACCAGTTATGACTTTTCTGATGACTATTGACATGATATACTTTTCGGCTTCGATTTGCGCTTTGTTTTTCACAGTCATTTCCATTGCCGAGTCCGTTTTGTCGTTTTGGCTTTGTTTTTCAGTCTTTTTCTTAGTTATCCGTTTCCTGCACAATACAATTAGCAGAACAAGCAAATATTTGGCATTTAAGTCCGATTTTTGGTTATTATAGCTCATTTTTAAAGGGAAAAGGTAATTGTAATTACGCACATACCATATGGCTAATACGGTTTTCTATCATTTGGCTTGTACCGCTTTTTTATCTTCTGATTATCTTCTTTTGTGTTTACTGTGTATTGAATTAATTATTCTCACCACCCAAACCTCTGCCAGTCTCTCAGGCTGAAAACCCCCCTTACATAGAAAGAAAATACATATATAGCATAGGTTTAACTAGTAATTAGAACTAACGAGTAAATAGACTAATTAAAATACTGGTAGATTATAAGGTTACAACTTCGATCTTAGTGTTCGACACCCTACTTACCACGAAACTACCACCGATCGGGTACATTGCCCGTTAAAGTGTTGTTTTTGGTTAAGTTGGCAAAATGTAAATTTAAAACTTGAAACATAAATTACAACCACACAACGACAATCAAGTATTTTGGCTCCGCTGCCAGGAGTGAAAAAGTTAACCTTTAATTTTATTAGTACTTTTAACCCCTAATTAGCTTAGAATAATTTAATATGCATAATTTAAATTCTGTTTATATTTAATTGCATAGTGTGTTTAAATTTTTTGCTTAAATTCTCGCATTATTTAATTGTTTTTAAAGTTTTTAAAAGTATTCTGTTATGGTTGATCACCTGATACGGCGTATCCACCAGTTGGATACGACGTATCAAACCTTCTACCTAGACAGCGTATGACTTTGCAGTCAAACACGTATTATGGGTACTTCCAAAACAATACAGCGTAATCAGCGACTCAATCGGCGTACTATCTTCAGCCGACATAAACGTCGTTTCTAATCAATAGGATACGGTATCTGTCATCTGATACAGTAGCAGAACTAAATCTGATTTCCGTGATTAATTTTCTGTATTCTTTCCAAAGAGCCTATCCTACTGATTTATTTTCCTCTGTTTTAGGTGATGCATGACAAGGAGTTCTACTAACGAACTATTAACACCCCTGGACAACCCGAAAAAAGTATTTCAAATAAAAAGGAGGCTTTTCGAGAAACCTGGTCTTGGAGAATCGAGTTTACCTAGACTCGGTTTATTTTCTGACATCGAAGAACATTCAGAAGAAGAAGCTACAAAAATTATGATGGAAACAATGAAACAATACATGAGCAAGACCCGCGGAGATTATGGGTCAGGTGTTACTAGGCCCAAGATTGATGGAAATGCCCAATTCAAATTAAAGGGCAATTTCTCAAGGAACTTCGCGACAATACTTTCAGTGGTTCGGAACACGAAGACGCAAACGAACACATCGAAAAAGTTCTAGAGATCGTTGACTTATTCCACATCCCGAACATAACTCAAGATCAAATCATTCTTCGACCCTTCCCTGTATCTCTTACTGGAGCCGCAAGCCGTTAGATAAGGAACCAACCATCAGGTTTAATTAAACATGGGAAGACCTTAAATCGAAGTTTCTAAACAAATACTGCCCACCTGCCCGTACCGCAAAGAAAATAGAGGAAATCAACAACTTCCAGCAGGAACCTGATGAAAGCCTTTTCCGAGCCTGGGAAAGATTTAAAGAATTGCTGAGAATGTACCTTAACATTATTTGACGATATGCATGAAGTTCATCTTGTTTTACAAGTGTGCTAATGTTCAACTAGATAAATCCTATGATTCAAAAGGAGCATACCTACTAAAAACCGTTGCTGATGCAGAAAGTGGCCATCCCAGAAATGGAGAGTACTCTTAAAAATGGCACAATGTAACATCAAGAGCTAGAAGTACTGAAACTTCTGACAGATTGGTTGCAATCCAGGCTCAGCTCAACAATCTCGAGAGGGAAATTAAGAAAGTAAACGAGAAAGTGTACGCTGCTCAGGTCGGATGCGAACTATGTAAGGGACCACACTACATAAAGGACTATCCACTCAAGGAAGATGGGAAAACTCTTGAAGAAGCCTACTATACATAGTTTGGTGCACCCTACCAACCTAGAGGATAGTACAGAGCAGCAGGGCTAGGATTCTACCAACGAAACAACAGAAATTCTTCATACCCTGATCGAAGACAAACTTTGGAAGAGTCTCTGACCAAACTTATGGCAAAATCAGCTAAGAGACACGAAGAGAACTCAAACATTATCAAAGAGATCTGAGCTTCTACCGATGCAGCAATAAGAAATCAAGGAGCTTCAATTAAGACCTTAGAAATACAGATCGGACAGATGAGCAAAGTCTTGCAAGAAAGAGGATTCAGAAATCTAATCGGATCCACGGAATCAAACCCAAGATACTAGGTCAAATTGATCTCGACCGCTATAGCTGATTCATCTGAGATACGCCGTATAGAATGTAGCCCATACGCTGTATCGGGTTCACAACACAGAAGCATATTCAATGAAATAGTTCCCTTCCTAGGGCGACTACATACCTACTGTTGTGATTGGAATGAGGCACAAGGAGGGAAGATTCTGGATGCTTATGATCACATCTTGCCTCAGAAAGAAAAGGACCCAGGGAGCTTTACTCTACTTTATTTTATTCATAATATTTGTTTTGATAAACCCCTTGTTGACCTAGGAGCAAGTGTGAGTGTTATGCCATTTTCTACCTACACCAACCTTGGTCTAGGAATTTTATCTCATACTAGGTTGACCATTGAACTGGCCGATAGAACAATAAAACAACCAAGGGGTTTTGCAGAAAACGTGCTAGTAAGGATTGGCAAATTTATTTTCCCCATAGATTTATCATCTTGGACATACCCGAGGATGAAGATGTCCCTTTGATCCTCGGATGACCATTCTTGTCCACTGCCCATTCCAAGATCGATGTTTTCAAAAGAAAAATTACTCTATGTGCCAGGGAAGAAAAACTGGTTTTCAAAAGCGTTAAGCCTGCCACTAGCTTAATTAAAAGGGTCTTTATGTTGAGAGATCTTGATTCCAAAACAGAGCTTAAAAGAGAGGATGTTAATTTCAACCCACTTTTCGGTAACTATATTGAATTAAATGATTTGGACATACCTCTAGAACCTAAGATGAATCAAGATGTTGATTTTAAGCCAACTTTTGTCAATAAACCAAATAATTCTAAGCATTATTATAAAATGAAATTTTCTTGTATAATCGAGTATACACACGTTTATGCTGACCTCCTCCCTTCTTTGTCCATTAATTTAATAACCAAAAGCTTTTACTACTCCATAATTAAGGAACAAGAAGATCATGAAGGGAATAATCTAGCCGGGCACTTTTATTAGATATACCTAATTTCGTTGGAAAATTTCTAATATTCTAAGTTTTACCATCAATGACGATGATGAATGTTGACAAGAGAAGTGTGCTCGCATGTCACTTTTGCAAAAAGTTTTGTGTCAGCCAATTGATTAGAAGAAATTGTGTGTGCGCCTCACAAATGCGATTGAACCAGTGATCTATCAAGAAATAATGTGAAGAAAAAGGTCAAACAACGATAGGCTTGAAACCAAATGTTGCATACCCGGAGACAACCCGACCTCGTTTTTAAATTGTTTGAAATTGTAACTTTAAATTGTTTGATTGAGTCTATCTTCCCAGACATTCTATACGGCGTATCGAACCCAACTAGATACGACATATGGACATGTCTGGACGTTATCAGTTATTAAACTCAGTATTAAAATTTCCAGTACATTATAAAGATTTATAATTGCTTTTTAATAGGATTCCAAACGGCAGCCCTTGTGGTATTGAGATACACGTAGTGATCCATGTTCAATGTGTTTTAGAATTGTTTCTAGCATTGTAATCTTTGGTAAACCGAGATAGAAATTGCACCTTTGTCTTCTAATCTTTTATGCAGGACCTTGCTGCATGGAAATCAACAATATGGTATATTCTGAAAAAGGCGCGTGTGTTGAAATCTAACATGCATTCTGACGCCTTATCAACACACTGTTGCTCAAGAACTCAAAAATGAAGAATCATCTCGAGCAACATATCAGAGAAGTTCCTTCGTCCTAATTCTATTTCCCATTTTATTTAATTGTTTTATCTATACAACGAGGACGTTGTATAACTTAAGTGGAGGGGTGGAGAATTAGAACGCCTACTTGTCCTTCTTTTTACAAATAATATGCAATATGCTTAAATTATGCCAAAATTAATTTTTTTTAGCATAACTTTTATAAAAATTACTAGTTACATTACTTCGCGCACAAATAACCCTTAATGATAAATTGTGAGAATTAAGCCTATTCCGTTTCTAAACGTTTACCAAAAATTCCACAAAAATTATGAGTGTGCCGCTGATGCAGTGGACTTTAGAACTAGGCTTGGTATATCACTCGAGACCATAATAATGAGTATTATGGACTTAGATGGAGTAACTTGTTTAACTGGTAAATTTCTAGGAATAAACCAAAAAGCCTATATGTTGTGATATTAACTAACCATACTGGTTAGTTAACCCCCGTATAACCCTTTGTTTACTCTCACTTTAAGAGTAAGATACCCCTAGAAAAACCTATTGAGCCATTCCTGTCTTTTTAATACCAAATATTTATTTCGTTACACCTTTACACCTTAGCCTACCCTATAGATTAAGCCTATTTAATTAAAGTTGCTAGTTGCTTTTGTGTAAAGTTTTGTAGTTTCTGTGTCAAAGTGAAATTTTCTATCTCTGTTTAGGTCGGGAAATTGCACAATGTAATGGGATAATTTGTAGCTTGTGTATTTTGCTACATTCGTAATTATGTATTATGTCCGAAGATGAAGTGTTGAAAGAAAAAATTATCCGGGTGAATTATGATTGTGAAGACGGTGAAATTGCATCGAGAATTATTTTTGAAAAAAATGGAAAAATAGAAAATGCATCAAAAAAAAGAAGGAAAGATTGATAATTGGTTCGTTGAACTTAAATAGATGAAATACTTGAAAGGATCGATTATTTGTTGATATGTGGATAAAAATCAACGATGTATAGTTTTGTATAAAGTGGCCGATATTACCACTTTTGTAAAAGTATCTAAGTTTGGGATGATTGGGAAGTTGACTATTATGGGAACACCAACTTAGGTTGTCTTTGTCATTTCTATGATCGAGGTGTTTGTTTATATTTCTGAGTCTTTATCATAGAACGGTCGGGAAAAGTTTCTAGCAACTATGTACCTTATTTGTTCAAGCTTAATCTATTTGTTTTGTGAATTTTATTTAACAACAATTTACTTCCCTTTCCTAGCAACTAACCTTAGGTTTTACTCGAACGAGGTTGAGTCATGCATACTCCGTCGTTACGGCCATGTATGTGTGATTCATCCACCTTGTTGGGTTATTACTTTTGGCGAAAGTTAGAAGATCCCTACCTTATATCGTTCTTCATCCTAAGCCTTGGTTAAACTCGAATAAGGATGTGATCAAACACATATGTCTATTCAATCGTTATGGCCGTCTATGTGTGCTTCGGCTGGCTTGTTGGTGGGGTACTATCGGTGAAAGATTGTTAGAATGATCAACCCTTAGCCTTATAATAAAAACCCAATTTACCTTTTGACTTGTTTCTTTTTAGCTCTAGTGGTGGAGATGTGTATCCTTGCCAAGCATATGATATGAAGCAAATCATGACCGAGCAAATAAGGGTACCAATCAAATGTTACACCATAGATTAGTTGAGCGATCTGAGTGTTTTTCATTTCCATATTTCGTGAGGTGCTTGGTCTTGTACAGGTGATTAAAACGAAAGAAGTGATTAAATGGAAAAATCATTGACTTCGATTAGGATACATTTTCAATATAATCTAGAGTCCACTTGAGGACAAGTAGGATTCAAGTGGGGGATATTTGATGACATCAAATAACGTTACATTATACACCATCATTTATCCTGAATAAGTTACCCATTTTTATATAATTATTGCAAGACTTCGTACTTAAATGCTTAAAAGTGTTATTTGCAGTATTTAAGGAGTGATTCGTGAAGACATGCTAAAAGGTGCATATTTTGGAGCTAAAACGATGATATTCGAAGATTGCATAATTCTGACCAATATGCCGTGTTGATAAAAATAATGCATAAACACGTTATTAATATTTTTTTATCTCTCTACGTTTTGATGATCACAAAATGAAAAATTAAATGTAAACAAGTAATTAGTAGTAAATTTTCATTTCGAAAATTTAATCACTTAAAGGTATGAATAAACAAATGCTTAATGCATTTCATGATCAAATGATTTTTTATTTAACCTCACACTTTTTATAAAAATGTTAGAAATATTTTTAATACTTTTACAAAAAACATTTTGGATTTAAAAAAAATGTTTTATTCAACTAAATATTTTGAATTTAAATTTTCTACCCAAAAACAGCTAAAAATGTTATAGAAAACACCTCACCTAGAAAAGACAAAAAAGAGAGCGTCTCGCCTGCGCGCCCCCCTTAATTATAAGGGGCTGCCCATTTAATTTTAAGGGGACCGGCACCCTAATTAAGGGGACCGCCCAGACAAAAATCCAACTCAGCTGGCCTATAAATACTGGACTATTCCCTACTGATTTTCTTACCTTTTGCACACACTTTCTTTCTGTTCTAAATCAGTTTATACTCTCATTTCATTCCTTTGATCATTTAATCATAAAGCTTTGTTTCCAAGTGATCCAAGCTTTGATCCTCAAGTGCAAGAGAAGAATACTTCCTAGCATCAAGTGAAGAAGTATTACAGCTTAGTGTGTGTCCTTACAACCTTCATCATTTGTGTATATTGTGAAGGTGTGTATCGTAGTTGTGTATATTAAGTAGATTGTGGTGATCATTGTAAGTATAGTCTCTGATCGGGTGGATCTTAGAAGTAGTGTTAGATTGGTGTGATCAAGATAGTGTTTAGTTGAAGTGAAGTTGTGAAGAGAAGTATAGAAAGGTTGTGACAGAGTTGTGTGGTGAAGTTGTGAAGTGAAGTGAAGAAAAGATGTGTAGTGAAGTGAAGTTGTTAATCAATTGTGTGAAGTAGTGTTTAGTCGTGATAATTGGTTCTAGCTAGGGATTACGACTCGAACATTTGGCTTAGAGTCAGAAATTGGCGTAAGCTAAGATGTGTACGTTTTCGCCTAAAGCGAGCTGTTGACATAGTAACGAAAACTACCTTCCCCCGAGGTTGTTTTTATTGGTGCTCGGGGAAGGGGGGTGGGAGTAGTGCGAAGAGGGGTGGCTTCGTTACGAACCCCGAAAAAATCCTCGTGTTGTGGTTTGATCTTTCCATCTCTTATCTCTTATCTTTCATACTTATTTATATCTTGTCATTACTTATTTGATTAGTTAAATTGTTCATATTGTGCACATTGTGAATTCACATAAAGTCGAATCTATGTTTTATAATCAAACTAAACATAAAATTTAAAAAGCGGTAAACTATTCAACCCCCTTTCTAGTTTTCCACAATTGGTATCAAGAGCCACGTCAAACAATATTTTTAAAATAAATTGTATTTTAAAACTTGAATCGAGGATCTATGAAATCAGAAAAATATTTAGAAGGGCAATCTATGCAAAGACCACCACTATTTGAAAGTAATGGATTTATTATTGGATAACTAGATTCGAAACTTATGTGAAATCAAAAGATCTAGATCTTTGGCATGTTATTACCTATGGTGATTTTCCTCATATTCAAAATAATCTCAAAACTAAAGAGGATGAAATTGTAACATTTGATAAACAAAACGATGATCTTAAAAAAAACTTGTAAAAAATAATAAAGCTAAATTGGTAATTTATAATGCTTTATCACGTAAAGAATATGAAAGAATTTTTATGTGTAAAACTGCAAAAGAAATTTGGGATACTTTATTAATCACTTAGCATGGTAATAGTCAAGTCAAAGATAATAAAATCGATCTTCTTGTTCAACAATATGAACAATTTACGATTCTGGAAGAGGAATCGGTAGATAATGCTTTTGCTAGATTTAATACTATTATTACTAGTCTAAAAGCACTTGCTGGAGGTTTTTCTAGCAAGAATTATGTTAGGAAGTTTCTTAGGGCACTTCATCCTAAATGGCGTGCAAAGGTTACGGCTATTGAAGAATCAAAGGATTTAACATCTTTGTCACTTGATGAACTTATTGGAAACTTGAAAGTTTATGAAGTAATAATTAAGAAAGACTCTGAAATGGTTAAAGGCGAAAGAGAACAAAATAGATCTCTTTCCTTAAAATCCAAAAAGGAATCAAGTGATGAAGATAATTCGACTTCCAATAATGAATACAAAGAATATGCCATGGCCATAAAAGAATTCAAGAAATTCTTCAAAAGATGAGGAAGATTTGTAAGACAACCACGAGACGAAAGAAAGTCATTTCAAAGAAGTAGAAATGACAAAAATGGTAAAAGTGAAAGAAAATGCTTTAGATGTGGAGATCCGAATCACCTCATCGGAGAATGTCCAAAGTCGCCAAGAAGCAATAATCAAAGAGCGTTTATTGGAGGAGCATGGAGTGATAGTGGCGAAGATGAGGCTAAAGACGAAACTTGTCTTGTAGCTCAAGCATCAAATGAGATATGCTTAGGAATAAACTTAGAGCCCGACGAGTGGATTAAAGATAGTGGATGTTCGAAACATATGATGGGTAACCAAAAGTTGTTTTATACATACAAAGCGTATAACGGAGGGAACGTCATTTTCGAAAGCAATTTACGCGGTAACATCATAGGCAAAGGTACGATTTCTCATGACTCCCTAATTATTGAAAATGTTGAGCACGTAGATAATTTAAAATTTAACTTGCTTAGTGTTGGTCAAATATGTGATAATAAATGTAAAGTAGTATTTACCGAACACGATAGCGAAATAATTAAAGACGAAAAGGTCATAGGTAGAGGAATTAGAAAAAGAGGGCTATATGTAATGAAATTAGGAAATAAACCAGAAGATAAAATATGTCTTGCAACTTTAGAGTAAAACTCCACTTTATGGCATAGGAGATTAGGTCATGCAAATATGCAATTAATTCAATCATTGGCTTCTAAGGAATTAGTTAGAAATCTACCTAAGCTTAAGTTAGATTTACATTTTTATGACACTTGCAAAATTGTAAAGCAAACTCACGCGAGTCACAAAGCCAAAAATATAGTGTCAACAACTAAATGCTTAGAATTATTATACATTGACTTATTTGGTCCACCGCCATACGAAGTTATGGAGGAAATCGTTACACCTTAGTAATTGTAGATGACTATTCTCGATATACATGGACTAGATTTTTAGGAAATAAAACCGAAGCATTCGAAGAATTCAAAATATTTAGTAAAATGATTCAAAATAAATTAGGATGTTCTATAGTGTCAATTAGAACGGATCATGGTCGGGAATTTGATAATGAAGTACAATTCAGAAACTATTGTGACTTAAATGGGATTTCTGACAATTTCTCTGCTCCTCGTACTCTACAATCAAATGGGGTAGTAGAAAGAAAAAATCGCACTCTACAAGAAATGAGTAGAACCATGTTAAATGAACAATCCATTCCTCAAAAATTTTGGTGTAATGCGGTCGATACGTCAACCTATATAATTAATAGAGTTTCCATTAGACGTATTTTAGGAAAAACTCCATACGAGTTGTTAAGAGGTAGGAAACCAAACCTTAACTATTTTAGAGTATTCGGAAGTAAATGCTTTATTCTTAATACAAAAGATTACCTCACCAAGTTCGACCCAAAGTCGTACGAAGGTGTTTTCCTAGGATATTCGCAAAATAGTAAAGCTTACATAATACTTAACAAACAAACAATGAAAGTTGAAGAGTCGTTGAATGTAACTTTCGATGAAACTCCTCCCCCGCCTAAAACATCACCATTGGAAGATGATGAGTTAGTCGAAGAAGAAGCTATTGAGGTTAGTAAAACAAAACCCATAGGCAATGATCTTGAAGACATTTCATTAGAAAATAATCAAATTGTAAATATTAAAGAATCTAAAACTCATCCCCTAGAAAACGTTATTGGTAATCTAAATCAAAGAACTCTTAGGTCGCAAGCTCAAGACAAAAGCAATTTCTTTTGCTTTATTTCAACAATAGAACCTAAAAATATAAATGAGGCATTAAAAGATGAAAATTGGGTAATGGCCATGCAAGAGGAACTAAACCAATTTAAAACAAATGATGTTTGGGAACTAGTCCCAAATCCCATGGATATGACCATTATAGGAACAAAATGGGTATATAGAAATAAACTCGATGAAAATGGTGTCGTAACTAGAAACAAAGCTAGGTTAGTCGCCCAAGGTTATAATCAACAAGAAGGAATTGATTATGACGAAACATATGCACCCGTAGCTAGACTAGAGTCCATAAGAATACTTTTAGCTTATGCTTGCGCACTAGACTTTAAGTTATACCAAATGGATGTGAAGAGTGCATTCCTTAACAGTTTTATCAATGAAGAGGTTTACGTGGCACAACCTTCAGGATTCATTGACTTCGCAAAACCTAATTATGTCTATAGACTTAAGAAAGCTCTTTATAGTCTAAAACAAGCCTCAAAAGCTTGGTACGATCGATTAAAAGCATTTCTTATTAAACATGATTACTCTATGGGAATGGTAGATTACACACTCTTCACTAAAAAGAAAGACTCCAACCTCATTATTGTCCAAATATAAGTTGATGACATTATATTCGGATCAACTTGTCAAGAAATGTGTGATGACTTTGCCAAGATCATGCATGATGACTTTGTAAAGTTGTGTAGTGCAGTTGTGAAGTTGTGGTAGATTGGTTCTAGCTAAAATTAGAACTCGACATCTAGCTTAGTATCAGAAATCAAGATAAGAAAAAGTTGTGTAAGGTTTCTCCGCCATAAGGGAGCTTGTTGACATAGTGAAGAAAACTCTCGAGTAAGGTGCTCGAGGAGTGGAGTAAGGCAAAGAGGTGCTTCTTTACCGAACCACTATAAATCCTCGCGTTGTTGTTTGAGTGTTCTTACTCTTATCTCTTGTCTTACATTAATTTCTCATACTATCATATTAATTGTTTAGATACGTATATTGTTCATATTGTGCAAGTGTTGAATTCACACAAAGTCGAATCTAGAATTTTTATAAACACTTTAAAACCTTAAATTAAAAAGCGGTAAACTATTCAACCCCCTTCTAGTTTTCCACAAACTGCACAGTCATAGCATGTATTATATTATAAGATTAGGAAGTACACAAATCTGCACCAGTTAGAGTTAGGGTCTAAACAATTCTTAAAGGCAACATGGGTGACATAACACAGGTTTATTAGGTGATATAAAAGGTGAGGATAGACATGGGATACACATTTAATTGGTGTTAAAATAGAAACACAAAATAAATAGTCCTATATAAGGTATCCATAACCAGCTACTATCTATCCATAGTCCAAGTCTTCGAGTGTGAAAATCTGATCATATCATCAATATGGGTTAGCTAATGATGAGATCTTGTGGAGCATGCTAACCTATTCTTCACTAGGTGGCTTATAGTTGCACCACCTTTATACTTCAGATGGCTTATAGTTGCACCATCCCCAAAATCACTAGGTGGCTTATAGTTGCACCACTTTTTTACTTAGTTGGTTTTATAACATGTAACCAACATCAGGAGTTATATCACTAGGTGGCTTATAGTTGCACCACCTTTTCTATTTTTTTACAATACTCTATATAACATATCACATATCCCCTCACTTGAGATAAACAGTATCGAAAGTGATAATACTGATGGGTCTTCCATGATCAAGATAATATATCATCAAAGTAAGTGCCAATCTACAAACCATTTTCCTAAACCATGGACTTAGGTAGCCAGAAATTTCAACACAAAGATAAATATAGACTACAGGGTTGGCTAAGGCGAAATGGTGTAACGAAACATATAACGATGGGTGAAAACATAGATTGGCTTAACAAAGATGATCTATGGGTATCTTGCACTAATAATGAGTGCAACAAAAGGGGTTTAACACGGGAGGTCGACAAGTCAGTGTAACAAGTCGATAAACACACATATAATGGCTGTTTGGGTAAATTCCTAAATGTTGCCCTCTCGTACCATCTATTCCTGCTAATTAATTAGGTCTCGAAATGATATACATGCCAAGTTCTAAAGTTTACAATACTATCGACACACTTAATATTTTGGTGGATTTTTGTATAATGAGATGAAAACGGAACATCAGGCTTAAACCTCACCAAGTAATAATAAAGGGTAATGTGTATTTGGCAAAGATTAATTCTAGTTTAGTAAGAAAAACATGTCAAAAATTTTAAAATTGGCACCATTTTTCAAAGAAAAACTAGGAAATCGAAGGTAAGAATAGGTCAAGTGATAATTCTACTCCCATTTGTTTTGTACAATGTCCCTATTGTACATTAAGGAAATGAAATAAATAGGAAGAGTAGAATTAGAACAAGAAACTCCCCTGAGCCTTGCTTCTGAACTTATGAAATGTAATAAGCCGGCAGAGAAATTCAGAAAATCTCCATCTTAAGCAAGCTCATCCCCTGTGATCACTAAAACAAACTAACAACATAAAATCGTTCAATGATAAATATGCAAGAAATACAAACCTAACTCACTTTTGTAGGAATCACGGTTGCATTTAGCATATGCAACATGCCTTTTAAACCACTTGGTGGCCCAAGTGGACGAGTGAAGTCTCGTGAGGATTTTCAGAGAACATACCCAAAAAGTTCATTTAGATATACAAGGTTTAGCAATGCCTTAAAACTTTATTTTAAGGTTTTTCAGAAAGAGGTTACGGCGTAACTCCGGTGGTTACGCCATAACCATGTGGTATTTTAAAATTTTAGTTCATAAGTTTACGGCGTAACCTTAATAAGGTTTACGTCATAATTGAAAAGGTTACGGTATAACCGTGTGTGTTAGGCCGTAACTGCTGCAAAATCAGCAAAGCTACCACAAAATTACGGGTCGAGTTGGTCTCGAAAATTGCCTCCTAGCTGTTGGAACCTGCAAAACAAAGTAAAACATGCAAACCAACTAATATGCGGAAAATGAAATTTATTGATAAAAAGACGAGTTGTTTCTCGACAAGCACTTTTGTTTATTAACGAGTCTTTAAGTTAGACTCATGCCCATTCTACGTTTCGTCGTGGGTGATTCCTTTGTCCTTCAGCTCCTTTCTAATCATTGCCTTAAATCTTGCCCCATTTACTCGTCCTAAAGGCAAGGCATCATCATCTTGTTTGGTTATACATATAAAACTTTGCCCCCTTTAAAGGAATACTTATTTACTTCAAAAGTTTTTAACGTCCACAAAAGGTGGTTCATAGTCGGTTTTTTCATCTCCACTTCGCCATAACTCATCTTTTTAGAATCCTTCGTCGTGCCAAGAATCGATAATTTTTCTATGGTATTGCTCGCATTTCTCCCAAACATCATCAAGGACATACCTCTTTTTTCCAATTCTTAGAGTGTACTCATTTGACAGCTGTTCAACTTCATTGTCAAACACTTATTTGTACTCGTCAAATCTTCGTGAGTATGGATTCCCAATTTCTTCCTCAACATCAAAACTGTCTAGAATCCATTCACAGAACACGATTTCCCAATTGGAGTTGTATATGTTGGTATGCCCTATTTTGACTTTTAGCCATTCATCAAATGAGTAATCACAAGGGCGTGGCCTAAAGGGTCGTAACTTCGGAGATTCACTTATATTAGCCATTTCTCCTAACTCCGAATGCTTAGGTGAAAACGGTATAGGGTCATTATTAGGTATGTTTTGATTAGAAGTACTCCCTGTATAGGTAATATGGTACCTTGTGTCCCATTCGTCCAGCGGGATAGGTGTCGGATGGTTGGTTTTATATGGGTATTTGTCGAACACTGTTGTTGTTGACGGGGTCCTGTTATTATCAAACTCATAATTTTGAGCAACCCATTCATAATATCTCCGTTCACGAGTTGTTTCATCAATTCTCTGATTTCCGTAACGTACTTGAAGCAAGTCTGCAAATCCCATACAACTTCCTTTCACTGTACGCCTCTCATGATCATGAAAACATGCCCACTGTCTAAGCATTCCCTATTCGGTTTTTCCGAAAACCTCTTTATAACCATATCAAAAACTTGAGTTAGGGTCGCAAGTAGGCCACATTCCCCAATCTTCACCACTTCCATCATCATAAAACACCTGAACATGTTTACATACATGCCATCTTTTTGTCAACCCCCTTTATCTAGTAAAGGGTTAGTTTGTCCGGCAATTTCATTATGTGGGTCAATAGTATCGTAATTTCTAGTACCCATGTAAACTTTTTTGATCAGTAACGTTAGATTGGTGAGGATTTCTATTTACGTCAAATTTAATTCT